>PVLC010020439.1:0-29261 GCA_004027655.1 Graphiurus murinus | reverse complement strand
CACATGTTTATTCCACAGCCTAATGTTGATTCTACAGTGATAGGACTTCATGTTAGAGAAGAAAGAAAATACAATGTAGATAGTGAAGATATATTCTTCAAAACTGTTAAAGCAGCATTTGGTCAAAGAAGAAAAACTTTATTAAATGCTTTAGGAACATTAGGGTTTTTAAATAAAGATGAAATAAGAGAAGTTTTAAATGAAGCTAATATAGATGAAAAAAGAAGAGGAGAGACTCTTTCAATAGAAGAGTTTGCAAATCTTTCAAATTGTGTAAATAAAAGAGTACCTTCTAAATAGAAGGTACTTTTTTGCATGTCCAAACATATAATGTTTAGAGGAACTTATATTTTTATAGGGGGGATAACTTTGAGTACGAAAAAAAAATATAAAAGGGACTATATAATTTTAGAAGCTAAAGATATGAACTTCAGATATAAAGATAGAGTATTGCCAAAAGCATTTGCAAAGGTTGAAGTGACAGACGATAAATCTTTGGTGGCTCTTTATGTAGAAAACCTTAAGTATATAAGGGAAGGGTATAAGGTAATAGCTATATTAGAAGATTATAATATTTCTGATTTAGGAAATATTGTTTTGAGTGAACAAGGTAAAGGGGAATTTACATTAAATTTAGATGAGAATAGTATAAATATAAAAGCTATCGCTTTAGTTTCAGAAAGAAGTATACCTTTAATTGGATTTAAGGGAAGCAAGATAGATAACTATGAAGAAATAATATTTACATCTGATGATTATGTAGAGTACGAAGATATCGAAGATGATGAATATGTATATGAAGAGGTTGAGTATATAGAAGGGGAAGACTCTGATGAATATGAGTATGAATATGAATACTTGGAATATGTAGATATGGATGAAGATGTTAGTGATAATGAGAATAAAGAAGATGAGTACGAGTATGAATATGAATCATATGAGCCTACAAATAATCAAAGTAGCCAGAAAAGTAAAATAAATAAATCAAAGCAATTAAATGAAGAGACATTTAGAAATAATATTAAACTAAATGAAGAGATTGAGCAGATTGAAGAAGATATAAATCATAAAGAAGTAGAACAAAGTACTTGCAGAAATTTATTAATGCCTAGACAAATAAAAAAAGGATTAAAGATGTTTAAAGAAGTTAAACCTTTCGTAAGAGATAGTATAGACAATACTAGATGGTGGAAAATAGAAATAACACCTATGACAATGTGTGGATATACAATGCCTTATTTAGGATATATAAATACATTGAATTATACTATGTACAGTGATATAGTTCTTCAATCTTATAGATATAGACATTATTTATTTGGTGTTCAATATGATGAATATAATAAGCGTAAAAACTATATGTATGCTATACCTGGTAATAAAAATGAGCAACCAGATCAAGGCCATACAGGATTTAATATGTATAAACCTTGTGACGACAGAAATGATAAGTTGGGATATTGGATATGCTTTGTAGACTCTAGAACTAGAAAAATATTAAAGTAAAATTGTGTGAGTAGTCTGATAATAGCGTTTTCTCTTGAAAAAATTTACAATATAAACTACAATATACTTATGTGATACAAACTAAGGAGGAGAATTGAATATGATAAATAAGCAAAGATTAATTGATGAATTCATAGAATTAGTAAAAATAGATAGTCCTTCATCTAAAGAAGGAAATGTAGCTAAAACATTAGTTAAAAAGTTAGAAGCTATAGGGTGTGAAGTTTGTATAGATGAAGCTGGTGTTAGAGCTGGTGGAGAAACAGGAAATGTAATAGCTAAGTTAAAAGGAAATAGAGAAGGTAAAACAGTTTTATTCAGTTCTCACATGGATACAGTTAGCCCAGGAGAAGGAATAAAACCTATAATAGATGAAGCAACAGGAATAATAAAAAGTGATGGAACTACAGTTTTAGGTTCTGATGATAAAGCGGGAATAGCAGCTATATTAGAAGCTTTAAGAATTATAAAAGAAAATAACATAGACCATGCCGATATAGAAGTAGTATTTTCTATATGGGAAGAAGGCGGATTATTTGGAGCTCAATATTTAGACTATTCTAAAATAAATGCAGATTATGCTTTCGTTTTAGATAGTGGTGGATCTCCAGGAGAAATAATAACAAAAGCTCCAGCACAAGATAAAATAGAAGTAACTATAAAAGGTAAACCAGCACATGCAGGATTACAACCAGAAAATGGTATAAGTGCTATAATGGTAGCATCTAAAGCAATAGAAAACATGAAATTACTTAGAATAGATGAAGAAACTACTGCAAATATAGGTATAGTTAAAGGAGGAATAGCTACAAATATAGTTATGCCTGAACTTGAAATAGTTGCAGAAGCTAGAAGTTTAGAGGAGTCTAAATTAGACGCTCAAACTAATCACATGGTTGAAGAGTTCAAAAAAGCTGGAGAAGCTATGGGAGCAGAAGTTATAACTAAAGTAACTAGAGCTTATGCACCATTTAAAATAGCTGATGATGCTGATATAGTTGAACTTGCAAAAAAAGCATTCTCTAACTTAGGAATAAACGGATATACTGCTTCTACAGGTGGAGGAAGTGATACTAACGTATTAAACGGAAACGGATTAAAAGCTGTTAACTTAGGTATAGGAATGAAAAATGCTCATACATTAGAAGAATATATAGCAATAGAAGATATAATAAATTCTTCAAGAGCTGTTTTAGAAATAATTAAAGAAGCATAATCAAATGAATATATGATATAATGAAATAAATCGCCCAACAAATGTTGGGTGATTTTTCATTTTTACAATAAATGATAATTAGTATTGAATTAAAATTATAATTTATTGCACTTAATACTTACTATAAGTTTAAAGGTGAATAAAAATGGATACTTAAATAAATGATATAAATAATAAGGAGGTAAGATCAGTGGAAACAAGGTATGATGAAGCAAATAAGGTAACCATAAGATCTATAATATGGAATGTAGTACTAACATTTATAAAAATATTTGCAGGAGTTATAGGAAGATCAAATGCAATGGTAGCAGATGGTCTACATTCTGCATCAGATATAATAAGTTCAATAGGTGTTTTAATCGGAAATAAAATAGCAAATGCTCCGAATGATAAAGAACATAACTATGGCCATGAAAAGGCTGAAACTTTGGTATCATTTTTACTATCAATTTTATTAATAGTAGTTTCTTTAAAAATTGGATTTGATGCTTTAAAATCACTTTTCAATTTGGATAGAGTCCAAGTTCCTACAATACTACCTTTAGTAGTATCTATAATATCTATAGCAATAAAGGAATATCAATATAGAATAACTATAAAAGTAGCAAACAAAATAAATTCACCATCATTAAAAGCTGATGCATGGCATCATAGATCAGATGCATTATCATCAATTGCAGCTTTCATAGGTATAGGTGGAGCAATATTAGGTTTTAAAGCTTTGGATCCAATAGCTTCTATAGTTGTTGCATTATTTGTAGCAAAAGTAGGATTAGACATATTAAAAGATTCAGCAAATGAGTTAATGGATTATTCTATAGATGAAGATCAAGAAAAACAAATAATAAAAATAGCACAAAATACACCAGGAGTAATCAATTTAGGAGAAATTAGAACTAGAAAACATGGAGCAACAGCATATGTTGACTTAACAATATGTGTGAATAAAGATTTAAGTGTGTATGAGGGTCATGAAATAGCTACAAAACTTGAAAAACATATAATAAAAGATATGCAATTTGTAAAAGGAATAACAGTTCATGTTGAACCTTGTGTAAATTGCCCATATAATTCTTGTAAAAAATAACAAATTATGATTAATTTGTTAAAACAGCACTATGATTCAATCGTAGTGCTTTTTAGTTTATAGAATTTATAGTATAATTAAATCGTTAATTATATACGGGGGGACTTTTATGGCAAAAAAAAGAAAAGTTAAAAAAAGTATGTTAATTCTTTTAGGAATTTTAGCGTTTTTTATAGTATATGTAGGTACTTACATACACTTCGCTAAGAAGCAACAGAGTGAACAACCTGTTAAGGTAGAAAATCAAAACTCAAAAGATGATACTAAACCACTATTAAATCAACTAAAATCTAATGATACAGTATATATATCAGATAAAAACTTGCAGGATGTAAGAATAGATCAAGAATACTGGGAGCAAATAAGATTTTTCTCGACAAAATTTAAAGAGGTTAGAAAACCTAGTAGTTATGAAAGTAAATATGAAGGATATTTAGATAATGGAATAAGATTTTCTACAGATTTGGATTATTTTAGAATATATACAGTAAGCAAAGAAGAATTTTATAAAATACCTGTATCAGAGAAAAAGGCATTTGATAAATTATTGCAAGAAAGTATATATACATCTATAGACTCTGTTAAAAAATATAAGACATGGGATAGTGTGGAGCTTATATGTGGAGATAAAGTGAAAAAGCCTTGGAGATGGCATTATGATGATTTAGCATATAAAATCTCAGTTAAAAGATTAGTAGGAAGAATTCAACCAGAAAAAAGTAAAGAGAGAAGTAAATATAATTTTACTGTTAAAATTCATGGAGATGGATATTCTATAGTACTTGAAACTATGGGAAAAGATTATGTAAAAATAACTTCAGATAAAGCAACTGCATACTATGAAGTACACGGTGGCTTATATGAATATTTAAAAAATGATATATTTGATCTTGATGGAGAATAAAAAAACTAGGTTTTTAAACCTAGTTTTTTTATTTCATTTCTAGAAGCATTTCACCAATTTTATATACTGTACCAGCGCCTGCTGTTATTACTAAATCATCTTCAGTAATATTTTCAGCTAAGTATTTAGCTATATCTTCGAATTCGCTTAAGTAAATTACATCAACATTATTTTGATATAATTTATCAACTAAATCTTTCGAATGTATGTCACCTGGGTCTTTTTCACGAGCTGCATAGATATCTGTTATTATAACTTTATCAGCTGCATAAAAAGCATCAGAGAATTCATCTAGTAATGATTTAGTTCTTGTATAAGTATGAGGCTGGAATATACACCATAATTTATTTTTCTTTATTTTCTTTGCAGCAGACAATGTTGCTTTTAGTTCTGTTGGATGGTGAGCATAGTCATCAACCACTAAAGCATTATTATACTTACCTTTAATTTCAAATCTTCTACCTACTCCACCATATAAAGAAATATTTTTTCTTATAGTTTCTAATTCAACACCAGAAACTAAAGCAGCTAATATTGCTCCTGTAGCATTATAAATATTGTGTATTCCAGGGACATTAAGTTTAAATTCACCTAAATCTATTCCATTGTAGTTTATACTGAATATACCGTGTCCTTCATCGTTAAACTTAACATCTTTAATTAAAGCGTTATTACCTTCTTTTTGACCGTATTTAATAACAGTGGCCTTTATTTCATGTAATATATCTTTAGTATTTTCATCGTCTCCGTTTATTATAAAGTAGCCGTCATAAGGCAGTAATTTTCCAAATTTATTAAAAGACGCTTTTATTTCGTCTATACCTGAGAAATAGTCTAGATGATCTTCTTCTATATTTAAAACGATTGATATTTTCGGATTAAAGTTTAAGAAACTATCTACATATTCACAAGCTTCTGTTATGAAGTTTTGAGATTTACCTATTTTAACGTTACCACCTATTATACTTAAATTACCACCAACTAATATTGTTGGATCAAGGTCTGCATATTCAAAGATAGCTGATAACATTGATGTTGTAGATGTTTTTCCATGAGTACCTGAAACTGCTACAGAATTTTGATATTCTCTCATTATCTGACCTAAAAATGCAGCTCTATTCATAGTTAATTTATTTTTTTCTCTAGCGGCAACTAATTCTTCGTTATCTGATTTAACTGCAGCAGTATAAACTACCATATCTATATCATCAGTTATATGTTCTTTTTTATGACCGATATATATAGTTGCGCCTTGATTACGAAGTCCATCTAATAAATGAGAATCAGAAGAATCTGAACCAAAAACGTTATAACCTTTATTTAAACATATTTTGGCTAATGCACTCATGCTTATACCACCAACACCTATAAAGAATATGTTCATAGTGAAACCACCTTTCTGCTAATTTAAAAGTTCTACAATAAGAACTATATTTATGCTATAATAGTATAATGTTTAATATTTTAAGCAAACTAAAATTAAAAAATATTCGTATACATTAATATATTAAATTTCAAATAAAACATAACAAATATTATATCATAACGAAAAAAAATATGCATTAATAAGTTTAAATACATAGGGTTCAAGGTTAGGAGGTATTTTATGAAGTTTAAAAGAACGGAGCGTATAGGTGCGATAGTTAAAATACTATCAGATAATCCTAATAAAATATTTACATTAAGCTATTTCACATCTAAGTTCAACTCAGCTAAATCTACAATAAGTGAAGATTTAATAGTTGTAAAAAATGTATTTGAAAAGCTAGAATTAGGTCAAGTAATAACTATATCGGGAGCTGCAGGTGGAGTTAAGTATATACCTAAAACATCTAAATCAGAAAATGAAGAGTTTTTATTAAATTTATGCGAAGAAATCAAGGATCCATCTAGAATTCTTTCAGGAGGATTTTTATACTTAATAGATTTAATATATGATCCAAGAGTTGCATCTAAAATAGGTAAAATATTTGCATCAAATATAGATTATTCAGAAGCTGATTATGTTGTTACTATGGAAACTAAAGGTATACCTATGGCACTTATGACAGCTAAGGCTATGAATTTACCTCTAGTAATAATAAGAAAAGATACAAAAGTATCTGAAGGACCGACACTTAGTATGACATATGTAAGTGGTAATAATTCAAAAGTAGAAAGCATGAGTTTACCTAGAAAAGCGGTTAAGCCAGGAAGTAAAGTTATATTAATTGATGACTTTATGAGAGGCGGGGGGACTATAAAAGGAATGATGCAACTTATGAATGAGTTTGGTGCTGAAGTTATAGGTAAGGGAGTATTTATATCTACAGCTAAACCAACGGAAAAAATGGTTAAGGACTACATATCTTTAATAAAAATAGATGTAATTAATAACGAGGTTGTAAATGTAGAACCGAATCTTCAAACTTTTAAAGAGGAATATTGGGCAACGGATATTAAGGATTTAATCGAAGATGAGACAAAGGAAATCGACAATTTAGAAAAATAAGACAGATTTAGAGGGCAAATTTCTATCAAATAAAAAAAATATAAAAAAATAATGAAAAATTTCTAAAATAATAGAGGAAATTTAAGAACTTGATAGAATTAATATAATATAAAAGATTTAAGAACTTTTTAATTAACTTTGTCAAAACTAAAAGGGGGATATTAGGAAAATGAAAATAACTGACGTTAGGGTGAGAAAATTAACTGATGAGGGGAAAATGAAATGTATAGTTTCATTAACTTTCAATAATTTATTTGTTGTACATGATATAAAGGTTATAGAAGGTCATAATGGATTATTCATAGCTATGCCAAGCAGAAAAATAGGAGAAGGTAATTTTAGAGATATAGCACATCCTATAAATGCTGAAATGAGACAAATGTTAGAAGATGAAGTTTTAAAAGCTTACCACGAAGCAGTATCTCAATTAGAAGTAGCTGCTGAATAGAAAAAACACAGTTAAAAATACAATATATTTTATAGTATATTTCTTAAAGGGCCGAATCTTAGGCTCTTTTTTATTTGAATAATATGTACTTTTTTATACAAAAATGGTATATTAGTTATTAGAATTAAGTAATTGTATACAAAATAAAGCAAATACATATTATATATAGATTGATTAATAATCAAAAAACTTGAAATGGAGTGGGTTTATGAATTTTAAGGCTATAATCCTTGCAGCAGGTAAAGGAACAAGAATGAAATCTAGCTTACCAAAAGTAGTGCATAAAGTATGTGGTAAGGAAATGGTTAACCACGTTATAAATGTATCTAAAGATTCAGGAGTAAGTGAAATAGTTGCAATTTTAGGTCATGGAAGTGAAGTTGTTAAAGATGTATTACCAGAAGAAACTAAAATAGCTATGCAAACTGAACAATTAGGGACAGGTCATGCTGTTATGATGGCTGATCAATATATAACAGAAAATGACACTATTGTAGTATTATGTGGGGATACACCGTTAGTAAATTCAGATACATTAGAAAATTTATTTAAATATCACTTAGATAATGGGTATCATGCTACAGTTTTGACTACAAAAGTTGAAAATCCAACAGGATATGGAAGAATAATAAGAGATAATAATCAAGATTTACTAAAGATAGTTGAACAAAAAGATGCGAATGAAGAAGAAAAATTAGTAAATGAAATAAACTCAGGAATATATTGTTTTAATGGGAAGAGTTTAAAAGAAGCGCTTTCTAAGATAGATAATAATAATGCTCAAGGAGAATATTATTTAACTGATACAATAGAAATAATGAGAAATAATTCATTAAAAGTTGGAGCATTTAATGGTGCTACGATAGAAGAACTTATGGGTGTAAACTCAAGAGTAGAACTATCAAAAGCAGAAGAGATAATGAGAAGAAGAATAAACACTATGCATATGATAAATGGTGTTACTATAATAGATATAAACAGTACATATATAGAAGCAGATGTGAAAATAGGTAATGATACTATAGTTTACCCAGGTGCTATGATACAAGGAAATACAGTTATAGGTAAAAAATGTATTATAGGAATGAATTCATGCATATCCAATTCAATAATAGGTGATGCTACAAAAGTAGAGAGTTCAACTATAATGGATAGTAAGGTAGGAGATAATACTACAGTAGGACCTTATGCATATCTAAGACCAAAGAGTAATATAGGAAACAATGTAAAAGTAGGAGACTTCGTAGAAGTTAAAAATGCTACTATAGAAGATAATTCAAAGGCATCTCATTTAGCATACATAGGTGATGCTCATGTAGGTAAGAATGTTAACATCGGATGTGGAACAGTATTTGTGAACTATGATGGAAAAAATAAATTTAAATCAGTAGTAAAAGATGGAGCATTTATAGGATCAAACTCAAATTTAGTTGCACCAGTTACTGTAGAAGAAAATGGATACATTGCAACTGGATCAACGATAACTGATGATGTACCAGCTGGGGCTTTAGCAATAGCTAGAGAAAGACAAGTAGTAAAAGAAGGTTGGGTAGAGAAAAAGAATCTTAAAAAATAATCAATACTTAAATAGACTATAACGTAAATAGATTAAATTTCATCTATTTACGTTAAAAATATAAATATTTTCTTTAACAAATTTTTCGGGAGGTAATTATGAATACTAGCGGAAGCGAAATTAAAATACTTGCAGGAAATGCGTCGAAAGAATTAGCTCAAAAAGTAGCTGATTACATAGGTGTATCAATGGCTAAATGCGAAATTGGAACATTTAGTGATGGAGAGATATCTGTAAATATAAGTGAAACAGTAAGAGGATGCGATGTCTTCGTAATACAATCAACTAATAGCCCAGTAAATGATAACTTAATGGAATTATTAATAATGATAGATGCATTAAGAAGAGCATCTGCAGGTAGAGTAACTGCTGTTATACCTTACTATGGATATGCAAGACAAGACAGAAAGGCTAAGGCTAGAGATCCAATCACAGCTAAATTAGTTGCAAACTTAATAACTGCTGCTGGGGCAGATAGAGTTTTAACAATGGATTTACATGCTGCTCAAATACAAGGATACTTTGATATACCATTAGACCACTTACAAGGTGGAACAATATTAGCAGATTACTTTAATAGTAAGAACATAGAAGATTTAGTAGTAGTTTCACCAGATTTAGGAAGTGTTACAAGATCTAGAAAGTTTGCTAATGATTTAAATGGAGATGTTCCAATAGCAATAATAGACAAGAGAAGACCAAAAGCTAATGTATGTGAAGTTATGAACATAATAGGTGAAGTTGAAGGTAAAAATGTTATATTATTAGATGACATGATAGACACTGCTGGAACAATAGTTAATGCTGCAAATGCCCTTAAAGAATTTGGAGCAAAAGATGTTTATGCATGTTGTACTCATGGAGTTTTATCAGGTCCAGCTATAGAGAGAATAGAGAATTCAGCTATAAGCGAGTTAATAGTACTTGATACTATACAACTTCCTGAAGAAAAGAAGATAGACAAAATAAAGATAAAAACAGTTGCTCCTTTATTTGGAGATGCTATAAAGAAAATATTTGCTAATGAATCAGTAAGTGAATTATTTAATTAATATATGTGCGTAAAAAAGAGACCTTTTAAAAGGTCTCTTTTTGTTTGTATTAACAATATAAAAGTGGTAAAATTAAGTCGAAATTTAGAATAAGGAAGTGGATATATGAAAAAGGGAGATAGTGGATTTACTTTAATTGAGTTATTAGTGGTAATTGCTATTATAGGTATATTATCAGTAGTAGCTTTACCGGCTTTATTTAAAAATATAAATAAAGCTAAAATAGCTAAAGTAGAATCAAATTATAATACTATAAAAACTGCTGAATTAAACTATTATGCAGAGAATAACGCATTTGAATCAGATTTAAAAAAGTTAGACATAGAACATTTAGACATAAGTAAAACTCCTATAGGTGGAGATTATAAGATACGTATGAAAAATAACGAAAATAAAATAGTCACAGAATATGGACCTATAAAAGCATATAATGTTCAAAAAGATGGTAAATTGGGTAACTATGTAGATATAGATAAATACGGAGATATATATTTATCTATACAAGGGTTTGAAAACAACAAACTCCATATTAATAATGAGGAGTTTAAAAGCTTAGTTAATAAGTTTGGAAATGAAAATATTTTTATATCATCAAGACCAAACAGTATAAGTTATCAAACATCAGAAATTCTTATAAGAATAGCCGATAATATACTTCCTAAACCCAATGATATTACTAAATAATTAGAAAATTATAATAAAAATTGAAGTTATTGAAGTGCATAGAAAAATATGTTAATATTTGACTGTTAATGTAAAATAGGGGCGATGAAGTATATTCTTTATATGGGTACTTGGAATATATGGAGCAAGTAGTGCAACCGACTATTCATAAGTTAGATAGCTTTAGCTTAAAAAATTATGAAAGAGGAGGATTTTGCTATGAAGAAAAAAATAAATCAAAAAGGGTTTACGCTAATTGAATTATTAGTAGTAATAGCGATTATAGGAATATTGGCAGTTGTTGCGGTACCAGCATTATTTAAAAATATAAATAAAGCAAAGGTAGCAGATGTAGAGTCTGATTATAATGCATTTAAAAGTGCAGCATTATCTTATTATACTGATAACAACAAAATGCCTGCTAAAAAAGATGAACTTAAATCGTTTATGGATACTGTACCACAAGATTCTGCATTTGGAGGAGCTTATGAGTTAACTAATACTAAGGATGTAGATGGAGATAAAACTAATGATGAATTAGTTTTAACAATAACTGGGGCTAAAATAACTCAAGAACAAATGAAAAAACTAGTTAAAGATATAGGGCAAGATAAAATCTATGTTGATGGAACAGCAATGACAGACTCAAATGCAAAAGCAGTAGATTCTGGAACTATTGATATAGTTTTAATAGATAATACTAACATGTAAAAATAAAAAAAGCTATCTCAAAGTATGAGATAGCTTTTAGTTTATTTCAATTAGAGCATAAATATTCATTAATAAATTGAGTTAAAAGAAAGGTGAATTAAAATGTCGCAAAAAGTAAGAATTGGAGACAAGTTAGTTGAAAAAGGTTATATATCTAGAGAACAATTAGAAAGAGCATTAAAGCTACAAAATGGTACAGGCAAAAGAATAGGTGAAATACTTATAGAACAAGGAATTATAACACCTGAATTGTTGACTAGCGTATTAACGGAGCTTCTTGATATAGAGAATATATCTTTAACTCGATCAAACATAAATCCAGATGTTATCAAATTGATTCCAGAAAATATATGTAGAAAATATAAAATTTTTCCATTTAAAATAGAAGGAAATAAATTGTTAATGGCCATGGCTGATCCTCAAGATAGACAAGCAATGCAAGATGCAAAACGTATATCTGGGTTAGATATAATTCCATACATAGCTACAATGGGGCAAGTAAATCAAGCTATAGAAATATTTTACTCAAATGCAGATTTGGATAAAGCATTAAAAGAGTATTCTGATTCTGGAGTTTTAAAGGAAGAAAGTATATTAGAAGATGATATTAATTCAGCTCCAATAGTTAGGTTGGTACATAATATATTAGAGACGGCAGTTAGAATGAAGGCAAGTGATATACATATTGAAAGAGATGGAGACTTTATGCGAATAAGGTTTAGAATAGACGGTATCTTAAGCGAATATATGAAAATGAATTCAAGACCATATAAAGCCGTAATAAGTCGTGTAAAGATTATGGCAGGACTTAATATATCAGAAAAAAGGCTCCCACAGGATGGAAGGATATTTCTAAATGTAGATAATAGATCTATTGACTATAGAGTTTCAACTATGCCCACAAGCAAAGATGAAAAAGTTGTTATGAGAGTTTTAGATAGAACTACATTTATGGTTAGTAAAGAAAAATTAGGGCTTAATAAAAAAAATATACAGGTTTATGATGAATTGTTGGAAAATCCTTATGGATTGATATTAGTTGTAGGTCCGACAGGTAGCGGGAAAACAACAACTCTTTATGCAATGTTAAATCAGCTAAACAGTATAGAAAAAAATATACTAACTATAGAAGATCCAGTTGAATATGAGCTAGATGGGATTAATCAATCACAAATAAACTATAAGGCAGGACTTGATTTTGCAAATGCCTTAAGAGCATTCTTGCGTCAAGATCCAGATATTATAATGGTAGGAGAAATAAGAGATCTAGATACAGCACAAATTGGTATAAGGGCAGCGCTTACAGGACATTTAGTTTTAAGTACACTACACTCAAACACAGCAGTAAGTGCAATATCAAGACTTTTGGATATGAAAGTTGATAGTTTTTTAATAACTTCAGCACTTACAGGTGTAGTATCTCAGAGACTGGTTAGAAAAGTTTGTGAAAATTGTAAAACTAGTTATTTAGCAGAAGAGGGAGAAAAGAAGGCACTTAACTATCCTCTAGACAAAGAACTTATTCTATATAAAGGAAGTGGATGTGATAAGTGCAATTATACTGGGTATAAAGGCAGAACCGGTGTATATGAAATACTTAAGATAACAAAATCAGTTAGAGATTTAATAAATAGAGGTGCTACAGAAGCGGATATACAAAAAAAAGCAGAAGAACTTGGTATGGAAACTATGCGAAAAGATGCAACTATAAAGGTTATAAATGGAGAAACAACTATAGAAGAAATGTTAAGGGTAACATTTATAACTGATTAAAGGATGGTTGGGATATGAATGAATATAAGTACACAGCGATAATGCTAAATGGTAAAAAAGTAACTGATAGGATTATGGCCAAGGATTATAATGATGCAAAAAAATTACTTAGAGAGAAAAAGCTAAAAATAATTGAAATAAAAGAAAAGAAAACATTTTTTTCATTAAAAAATACTAAATTAAAAAAGAAAAAACTAAGAGCTGATCAGATAAGTCACTTTTGTAGGCAGTTTGCAATAATAATTTCCTCGGGAATAAATAGTATAGTAGGACTTGAAACATTAGGCAAAAAAGCATCTAATAAGATAGTATCTAATGAAATTAATCGTATGGTAAGTGATATAAAAATGGGATCTACAATAGCAGATACCATGCTATCTAAAGAATCAAAATTTCCTAATTTGTTAGGTGCTATGATTGCCACAGGTGAAGAGACAGGTACACTAGAAGAAGTATTAAATAGTATGTCTACTTTTTATGAAAGAGAGTATAGGATAAATCAAAAAATTAAAAATGCTTCTATGTACCCAGCTATAGTTGCTATTACGTCATTTATAATGTTATTTGTTTTTACAAGTTTTATATTGCCTCAAATGATGGAAACTGTAACTGAAACAGGAGCAAAATTACCACTTATGACAAAAATGATTATGCACTTAGGTAACTTTATGAAAAGCTATTGGTATTTAATATTAATTTTAGGTGCATTTTTAGTTTATGAGATAAAAAAATATATAAAAACTCCTATAGGTAGAACTCACAAAGATAGAATTGTAAATAGAGTACCTCTCTTAGGTAAAGGCGTAAATAGTATAGTTTCTATGAGATTTTCAAGAGCTCTATATTTATTTGTTTCAAGTGGGTATCCAATTCTTCAAGGTTTAGATCATATAAAAAGTAGTTTGGATAATGCTATTGCAGAAAAGTCTATAGAAAAAGCTAAAGAAGGTATTGTAAGAGGAGAGACTTTAGCAGAAAACCTAGAGAAATCAAAATATTTTGATCCGGTGCTTATACAAATGATAGCAATAGGAGAGCAAACAGGGGAATTAGAAAAGATAAGCAAACAAATGGCTGAGTTTTATGAATCTGAAGCTGAAATATACTTAAATAGAATGGTTGCTATGATAGAGCCTTTGATGATAATCATAGTTGGAATAATGGTAGGTATTTTAGTAATAGCAGTATTTTTACCGATGTTAAGTATATATGATGCTATATAGGAGGACAAATTAATGACAACAAAATTGTATATCTCATATTATGGAGATTATGTTTCGATAGTAGAAGGGTCATATAATAAAAAAAGGGAAAAGTTTAATATAAAAAACAAATTTTTTTTGTCAGAGGCGGATATAAATTTAGATTATGATGCAGATAAATATGAGATTCTTAGACAGGCGTTAATGAGATCTAATTTTAAAAGTAAAAATGTGATTTTATGCTTAAATACTAGAGAAGTTATACTAAAATCAAATAAAATTCCTAAAATTGATAAAAAAGATTTAGAAGGTCTTATGAACATAGAAATTGATGAAATGATATCTTTAGATAGAGATAGCCATGTATTTTCGTATGAAGTTACAGCGGAAGATGAAGTAGAAGGAACTAAATATTTAGAAATGATACTAGCTGCTATACCTAATAATGAAGTAAATAAAATAATAGAAGTTTTAGGTGAGTTTAAGTTGAATGTTGAAATAATAGATACATTAGCTACATCATATTTAAGGATTTTAAAAATTATAGAGTATAAGGATATAATGATTGCTAATATTGGAGATTATGGAACGGTAATTGATATATATAAAGACGATAAGTTATTTATGCATGATAATATACCAATAAAAATAACGGATGAAAATTCAGTCTATCAAAGCAGTAGTATAGCAAGTGAAGTAAATGGACTTATGAACTATTATTCATCTAGGAACTTTGGAAAATCAGTTGATAGGATAGTAACTGTTGGTAAGTATGCATATAATAAAGATTTAGTAAATGCTTTTAAAATGGTATTTTCAAGTGAATTAGTAACAGGATTGGAAAATCTTTTTGATATAGATGAAAGTTTAAAAGGCAATATAGATGAAAGTGAAATAAGTTTAATTGTTGATGCACTGGGATGCATGCTTAATGGTGAAAGCAAAAAGGTATGTCATTACATGAATTTGTTACCAAAGAATTTAAAACTAAAGCAACGAAGAAAAGAAATCAGAAGAAAAGTTTATATTGCATCTCCGATAATTTTAATACTAATGGCAATTCCATATATAGCAATGGATTATGTAATTAAAAATGAAAAAAAACAGTTAGACAATCTTAATTTTAAAATAACTCAGACTGAGTTAAAAGAAAAGCAAATTGATAAAATAAAAAAAGATATAGATGATAAGAAAAATGAGTTAAAGATATATGACATGATATTATCTAAAGAAGTTACATGGTCACCAATATTAAATTCAATAGATGAAAGTATTCCTACTTCAGTTGATATAACTAAGTTAGATTTTCGCTATGATGAAAATCTTGTAAAACATAATGATAACGGAAAAGATCAAGAAAAAACACCTTTATATGAACAAATTCCAAATTTGATAACTATAGAAGGAAATGCAAGTTCCACAAGAAACGTAGGACAGTTTTTATACGAATTAAACAATTCAATTTATTTTAAAAAAGCAAAGCTTGAAAATTTAAAAAAAGATGAGAATAAAGGAATGTACTCATATATTATAAAAGCTTACTTGAAAGAAGGAGTTGTTCTTAATGGATAAGAAAAATATACTTCACATGGATATAAAGGATTTATTTAAAATTGATTTAAAAATTAATACTAAGAATATAATTATTCTAGTTTGCATTTTTTTAGGGGTTATAGCTTATGCATACTTTATAGTTTATCCAAAGTACATTGAATTTTCTAATGTAAACAGAAAGTTAAGTATGGTGAATTCTCAGTTGAAAGATGACGAAAATAAACTTGATACAAGACAGCAGTTGAATGAAGAATTACAAAACTTAGCCAGACAAGCAAATGAAAAAAGTAAAAGACTGTCTTATGATATGCAAGATGGAATGTTTTTAGTTGGATTATCTAATATGATGAGTAAAAATAGTATAGAGTTATTAAATTATAGTATTGACCCTTCTGTAAAATATGAAAATTTCTATGCAATTCCAACTACTTTACAGGTTAGGGGCAATTACAGATACATAAGAGAAATAATGTATTACTTAGAGGAACAACAAAATGTAACTCAGATTCAAAATTTTAATATGGAAGCATATAAAAAGCCTGAATTAAGCAATACTTCAACAGAACAAGGAACAACTCAACCTATAGATGTAAAGAAAGAAAATAAACAAAATGGAGATGTTACAGCTACATTTAAATTTATAATGTATATGTCTCAAGATCCAAGTTTAAAGCTAGAAATAGAAAATCCAAATAATTGGAATCCAGGTAAGTTTAATCCTTTTGTTAGTTCAACAAATTAGAGGTGATTTTATGAAACTAAAAAACAAAGGATTTACGCTTATCGAAGTATTAATTGCATTATTCATAGTATCTTTAGTTAGTATGTCATTTTTTATGATAGTTAATATAACTAATAGAAGTAACGCTAAGAATGAAAAGGATATACAAGCCATGGATATAGCACAAAATGAAATTGAACATATAACTGAAGATATAAAAGATAATAAAAATACTATAGATTTAGATCTAAATGGAGATGGAAATATAGTATCCACAAATAGTTTAAAAACTAATGAAAAAATAAATAAGAATAAGGTAAAAGAAGTAAAGGAATATACCTCACCTGAATATATGGTTAGGTACGAGGGAAGAGAAAATACAAATTTTCAAATTCAAGCAAAAATAACAACTAAAGAAATAAATCAGCAAGTAAAGCATTTTTATATATATTATTTAAATATAGCTGTAAAACCTATATCTGACTTCACAAAAAGAACAGTAAATGTAAGTACAAAAGTACTTGATAATGGGGGAATTTAAAATATGAAAGTTAAATATAAACTAAAAGATGACAAAGGTTCGGCTATGATACTAGCTATCATTGTTATAGTTTTAGCTAGTATTGTTATTTTAATGCTTTCTAAACAGATTGTAAGTCAGATTAAAACTAGTAAAAACACGAAAAATTCTATACAGGCTGATTATAATGTCCAAGGAAATATTGAACAAGCAATTGGAAGTTTTATAGAGAGAGTAAGCATTAGTGACAATGGAAAAGAAAATCAATTAAGTTCTGATAGTAAACTGAAATATGAAGCTAGTCAAAGTATAGTTTACCGTATTACAAGAGATGTTAAGGCAAATTTATTAGAAGCTTTACTTATAAATAAGCAAGTGAAAATGCCTGATAAAGATGGTAATAATATAAATTCAGAAGGAAATCTTATTTCAGACACAGGTTTATATCCACAAATAGGTATAAAATTAAAAAGTATTTATTTTGATAAAGCATATATTTTAAAGGGTAATAAAAAATCACCAATAGATTACGTGATAAATTCAGGAGAATACATAGATAAGTTCAATAATGAAAATAAAAAAAATGCTTTAGAAGCACTTAATTTCATAGAAAATACTCTAAATGAAATTTTAGAAATGGATGAATTAAAAGATGTTAATTTAATAAAGGATAAAAAAAATATAAAATCATCTATAAGTAAATCTAAGGATTACGTACAGTATTTAATAAATCAAATAAACAGTAATTTTGCATACTTTAATTATAATAATACCTTAAATCAAGTATACATAGAGGAAGTTTCTATTGATGATGTTAATCAACTACAATCAGAGTTAAAAATAAGTATAGATTATCTACAAAAAATTAAAAAATCTGTATCTAATTTAGAAAAATTAAAGATGGATAGTGAAAAAGATAAAACTAGTATGCAGTTTATAGATGACATGATATATATAATGAAAGATACTGAAAGTGATAATTATATTGAAAAGTTAAGGTTTGATATAGATGAACTTAAAAACTGTAACACTTATGACCAAAAGGTTAATCAAATTATAAAAATATCTAATAGATTAGACAGCTTATATAGGTTGATTGGAAAGTACAATTATGAAAAAGAAATAATGAAAATACATAAAGATGGATTGCCAAATGAAAATGCAGGAAAAGAATATGAAATAAACTCATCGAATGTAGATAAAGAATCCTCTATAAGGGTTTACGCTCAGTTTATAAGACGATATATTAAATCTTCACAAGTACAATTAAAATATATTAAATATAAAATCAATAAGGCTTTTATAAATGAATATATTCTAAATGATCAAATACAAGATAATGTAAACGAAGTATTTAATAGTACAGAAGAAATTAAAACTTACGAGAAAACAACAGAAAAAATAAATTCTTTATGCAATAAAATTTTAAACAAAAGAAATGGTTTAGAAGAAGAACTAAAGATTGTAAAATCCTTTGGGGCTAAAAGTGATAGTTATTGGTGGGAAAAACTTTGGGAGTATTTCTTTGGACATGAGAAAAGTCAAAATGATATTTATATAAAATATGATGTAAATATAGGGAACATTGTTAAAGACTTGGATTCAATAAATGAAAGCTTAGAAAACCTAGATATAAATTTAAAAGAATTAAAATCTATAAATAAGTCAAGCTATGAGAAAATTCAAATAGATAATATGATAAAAAAAATTAACGATTCTATAAACACAATAGTAAAAACAAGATATTTATTCAATAGTATTTGGAGTGAAGGAGATCATTATAATAATTTAAGTAAAAAAAATAATAATTTAAAATTAAGATTTCCATCTAATTCTACAATATTACAAAGCGAACCTAAAGGTAGCACTAGAATTAATTTGGATAAGTTATTTGTAAACGGAGTGGATTATTCTTTAAGAGTTAAGAAAGAAGAAAACTATAATACTATTGAAACTAAGTCAGATAATAATATTGATATAGATATAATTATTAAATCTAAAGAAGAAAATTTGAAAAGTCCAATTAAAGCTAAAGTTAGAATATCAATAACTAATTTAAAAAATAGTTTAGATTATGATATAACTTATAAAATTTTAAATTGGAGGGATGATTCTTTAGATATTTAATTGTGTTAAGGAGACGTTTAAGATGAAGAAGGGGAGCAGAGGATTTACTTTGATAGAAGTAATTATAGCATTAGCTATAATTAGTATTGTTAGTTTTATAGGATATCAAGTAATAAATAAAACTAACGCATTAAGTAAAGATCAGTTATTAACTTCTGATATGCAAAATGGAGTTAATAATTTAAAAAGATATATGACAAAAGAACTGAGTTCAGCAAAAGAAGTTGATTTGGTTTATAGTAACAAAAACGTAGGGAGTATAAAGGATATAAAAAGTAGAAAAGATGACTATGATTATATAAAGAAAAGCATAAATGAAATTACCTCTAATAAAAAGATTACATATTCATATATTATTAAATTTGATAATTTAGATTTTGTAAATTACAGTATATCAATTTACAAAAAAAATAATAAAGTATTATATTCACTAGATAGAATTGATAAAAAGGTAAAGTTAAATTTTTTACATAATCAAATATTAGATAAAGATTTAATTCCCTTAAAAATTGAAATTAAAGATAAAAGTATATATGATGTAGAGTTAAATTATATAAGACGAGGAACTAGAATTTATAGCTTTGATGTTTACAATAGAATTTCAAATTCTCAAAATGAAGATGAAAATAATGGTTCGCAAGATAATGAAGAAGTCTTTGAAGAAAATTATTTACTTTACTGTACTAATCAAATAAGTAAATATTTTAAAAATGCTAAAAATGAGCTAAGTACTGAACTTAAATTTAAATTAGAAAAAGATATAAAAGGAGATATAGATGAATTATTTCAAATAACAAAAAGGAATTCTCCAAAAGACATGAAAAAAGTTAGGTCAATTTTAGATTCAATTGAGAGTAATATAAAACTTTTTAAAAGGCATTCAAATAACCAATTAGACCTGGCTTTTAATGACTTAAACAGGTTAGAAAAGTATGTATATGTTGCACGGATAACAACTGAATACATGGGAAAAGAAAAGTATAATTTAAATCATAATAATATATCAAATATTTATGACTATACTCAATATAAGATAGTGGATGAAATTTCCAAAGCTAGAGATGATATTTTTATGTTAGTAAATGAAGGGTATAAACTTTATGACATATGGAATGTATTACATACCCAGATTTTAGCTGGAGAGATGTTGAGAATTCAAAATAATATTAATTGGAATATTGTAGACAGATTTAACGAGGGCAAAGATATAAGCGATGATTCTAAAAAAGTTTCTATGGATATAAATAACTTAATTGATAAAATAATAGATCAACAAGTTAAAATAAAAGAAGCTTTAAAAAACAATCGATATAAAAATATATATGAAGAAGATGCAATAACACATCTAGATAAAGTAAATAGATTTTTAATAGAAGTAAAATATATGTTATCTCAAACAAATTATCATAAGAAATAGCTAGAAAAGGAGAATACTTATGAAAATTTTTAGTATGTTAAAAATAGCAGTTGAATTAGGGGCATCAGACATACATATAACAACAGATTGTGAACCTATAGCAAGAACAAAGGGAAAGTTTGTTAAACTATCAGATAAGTTACTAACGAAAGAAGATACAGAAGAAATGGCTAAAGAATTAGCTGGACCTAAGAACTTTGAAAGGCTAAAAAAACATGGTGAATGTGATTTTTCTGTTGCGATTGAAAATGGAGAAAGATTTAGGGTTAATGTATATAAACAAAGAGGAAATTATGCAATAGCAATTAGGACTATAACATCTCAGATACCATCATTTAACTCATTAGGATTGCCTGAATCTATAGTTAAGCTTACGGAAAAGGAAAAAGGATTAATTCTTGTAACAGGGCCAACTGGAAGTGGGAAAAGTACAACTTTGGCAAGTTTATTAGATATAATAAATGAAAAACAACAAAAACATATTATAACTCTAGAAGACCCTATAGAATATGTTCATCATCATAAGCAAAGTATAGTTTCTCAAAGAGAGATAGGAAATGACACAGAGAGTTTTAATACTGCTTTAAGAGCTGTTTTAAGACAAGATCCAGATGTAATACTTATAGGAGAAATGAGAGATCCAGAAACTGTCTCAATTGCTTTGACAGCTGCTGAAACAGGGCATTTAGTTTTTTCTACTCTACATACTATAGGAGCTGCAAAAACTATAGATAGGATAGTTGATATGTTTACATCTGAACAACAGCAACAAGTAAGAACTCAATTATCAACAGTATGTGAGGGAGTAATATCTCAACAGTTAGTCCCAACTATAGATGGAAGAAATAGAGTTGTCGCAGTAGAAGTTATGATAACTACACCTGCTATAAGGAATTTAATTAGAGAATCTAAAACATATCAGATACCTAATATGATTCAGACCGGAACTAAGATTGGTATGCAATCTATGGATCATGAGCTTGTGAGTTTATATAGACAAGGAAAAATTTCTAGAGAAAGTGTACTAAGTAGATGTACTGACTTTGATTTTACTAGTAGATTAATGGGTGGAGAATTTTAATGAGCCTATATTTTATGATTATTAGTTTTGTATTAGGATCTGTTTTTGGAAGTTTTTATAATGTCTGCATTTATAGAATTCCTGAAAATTTATCTGTATGTAACCCTCCTTCACATTGTTACAACTGCAATACTAGATTAAAGCCTATAGATTTAGTTCCAATTTTAAGTTGGTTATTTATAGGAGGTAAATGTAGATATTGTAAAAATTCAATTTCACCAAGATATGCTTTAATTGAATTTTTGACAGGTGTTTTATTTACTTTAGTATATTTAAAATTTGGATATAGAGTTATAACCGTATACTACATGGTTTTTATATCTCTACTTATAGTAATAACTTTTATAGATATAGATCATTACATAATACCAGATAAGTTGATTTTAATAGGAGTTATAGTATCTTTAGCAGCTAATGGATTAGGTTTTGGTATAGATTTTTTTGATGGATTAAGAGGAGCTTTATTTACAGGTGGAAGCATGTTTATAGTTATTTGGATAATAGAATTTTTTATAAAAAGAGAAGTTATGGGTGGAGGAGATATAAAGCTTTACACTATGGTAGGATTATTTTTAGGAAGTAAACTTTCTTTACTAACAATTTTATTTAGTATATATATAGGCGCTTTTTATGGTATATTTCTTATTTTGTATAATAAGATAAGAAATAAAAATTATAATTCCATGATACCATTTGGGCCATTTATATCTATAGCATCTATAGTTTCACTTTTTTATGGAAATCAAATTATAAAATTTTATATAAATATATTTTTATAAATAATAACCTATGAATTTATCTCATAGGTTATTATTTGTTAATAATTAATAAGACTATAATCTTGGTTAATTGTTAATAATTAAAATAACCTACTATTAGTATTTAATTATGATAAAGATATTATTATTAAGTTTATTAATGATCAAAATAGTTCAGTTTTCAATAGAAGAAATTTTTAAAATAGAAGTTTATAAGAAAATTATTTATTTTATATTGCCGATAGTTATACTTTTGTTTTACGTGAAACTTGGATTTAATGAAGATTTTTTAAGGTATTCACTTTTAGCATGCTTTTTGTTAGTGATATCTATAATAGACTATTATACAATGTATATATACGATATAACTATAATTAGTGGTATAATAATTCAAGGCTTTATATTATTAATTACAAAAGATATTATAATGAATCATATATTAGGTCTAATATTTGGATTTATTATTCCATATATATTGGTTAAACTAACAAAAGGTATAGGCTCAGGTGATATAGGAGTCTATGCTTTGTGCTGTTTTTGTGTAGGTATAAATAGGTGCTTATTTTTAATTCCTATGTCTTTCATTTTTGGGAGCATATATGGAGTTTATTTATTGGTTATAAAAAAGAAATCAAGGAAATCATATATTCCATTTGCGCCATGCATATTTTTAGCTACAGTGTTTTTAATTGTTAGTAAGCCTAATTTACTGATAAATATTTAGTAAATTTTATATGAAATTTAAATTTTAAGATTTATTACAAAAGGAGGAATGAGAATGTACGTAATAGTAGGGTTAGGAAATCCGGGCAAACAATACGAACATACAAGACATAACGTTGGATTTGATGTTATAGATATTTTAGCAAAGGAATATGGTATAAGTGTAACGAAAATAAAACATAAGGCTCTTATAGGAGAAGGAAGAGTAGGAAGTGAAAAAGTTATATTAGTAAAACCTCAAACATATATGAATCTAAGTGGAGAAACATTAATAGACATATATAATTACTACAAAGTTGATTCAAATAATATTGTAGTAATATACGATGATATAGATTTAGAAGTAGGAAAAATAAGAATAAGAAAAAAAGGTAGTGGGGGAACTCACAATGGAATGAGATCTATTCTAAAATGTTTAGGAACTAATGAATTTCCAAGAGTTAGGATAGGAGTTTCAAAGCCAAGACAAGGACAAGATTTGGCTGATTTCGTTTTATCAAGATTTAGGAAAGAAGAAGCTGATGATATACAAGATGGATTAGAAAAAGCAGCTAAAGCTGTTGATTGCATGATAAGAGAAAATTTAGACCTAGCAATGAATAAATATAATGGTTAGTTTATAGGGGGGATTAGAAAATGAACGATATTTTTATATCTCCTTTGCAAAATTCTAAAGAATATAAAGACGTAATAAACAATATAGAAAACAATAAAGGTACATTATTAATAAATGGGCTAGTACAATCACAAAAGCCCAATATAGTGTACTCTATATTTAACGATTTAAAGAAACAGATTCTGTATATTGCAAACACGGATTTAGAAGCAAAAAAAGTATATGAAGATTTATGTTTTTATATGAAAGATAAAGTTGATTACTTAAGTTCTCAAGATATATACTTTTATCATTTAGATGCAAAGGATAGAAATGATGAAGCAAGAAAATTAAAAGTACTATTAAGGATGATAAGCAAGGAGAATACAGTAATAGTAACTTCTGTAGAAGCTGTTCTTAGTAAATATGTACCAAAAGAGGTTTTAAAGAAAAACATATTTACATATAAAATTGGAGATACAATAGATATTGAAAATATATCTAAAAAATTAGTTAACCTAGGGTATGAAAGAGTTTCTAAGATAGAAGGTTTCGGTCAATTTAGTATTAGGGGTGGGATTATAGATGTATTTTCACTAGAGTATGATACGCCTATACGTATTGAATTATTTGATGATGAAATTGAATCTATAAGAACTTTTGATGTATTTACTCAAAAATCTATAAAGAAAATAAAAAAATGTACGATAACTCCATCAAGAGAGTTTATATATCCTGAAAATACAGAAGAGTCTTTAACTAGATTAGAAAAAGATATTTCTAAAATAGCTGATGATGATGTTTATAAGAGTATAGAAAATATAAAAACAAAAACCTACTTTGAGGGTGTTGAAAACTATATAGATTATATGTATACTGACGAAAATAAAAGTATATTTACATATCTTAAGGAAGATGCAGTTGTATTTATAAATGACGTATCTAGATTAAAAGAGAGATGTGAAAACTATATAAATGAATTTAAAGAAAATTATAAATTAAACCTAGAAAGAGGATTGGCTTTAAAACAACAAGGTAACTTATTATATCATTATTCAGATTTAGAATATTTAGCTCAAGATAAAAAGTTAATTTTAAATATGCTTTTAACTAAGTCTATAAAAGATATTAGTGTAAAATCAATTGTAAACTTTGAGAGTAGAGAAATTCCATCATTTAATGGTAAATTAGATATTTTAGCAGAAGAATTAACTAGATTAAAATACAATGGTCATAAAGTTGTATTAGCGACTAATACTTATGATAGAGCTAAGAAGCTAAATAAAGAATTATTAAATTTAGGAATAGAAACTGTATTATCTAGAAAAAGAGATGTAGAAATATATTCATCTCAAGTTGTAATAGTCGTTGGGAATATAACATCTGGTTTTCAGTATAAATCTATAAAGTTTGATGTCATAACAGACAAAGAGATGATTGGATCTAATAAAAGGGCTAAAACCTCTAAATCTAAAAAATTCAATAAAGGTCAAAAAATAGAAACATTTTTAGATTTAAATGTTGGAGATTATGTTGTTCATGAAAATAGTGGGGTTGGTAGATATGTAGGTATAGACCAGCTAAGTGTAAATGGAGTTAAAAAAGACTACATGAGAGTTGTATATCAAGGTGGTGACAACTTATATGTTCCAATTGATCAAATGGACAAAATTCAAAAGTTTATAGGTGCAGACACTGAAAAAGTAAAATTAAATAAGCTTGGAAGCAGTGAATGGTCAAAGGCTAAGGCTAAAGTTAAAAAAGAAATAGAAGATATGACCAAAGATTTAGTTGAATTATATGCTAAAAGAGAAAAAATAAAAGGATATAGATTCTCTAAAGATACATTATGGCAAAGTGAATTTGAAACTCTATTCCCATATCAAGAAACAGATGACCAAATAAAAGCTATAGAAGAAACTAAAAAGGATATGGAATCTAATAAAGTTATGGATAGGCTTATATGTGGGGATGTTGGATATGGAAAGACAGAAGTTGCAATAAGAGCTATTTTTAAGGCATGTATGGATCAAAAACAAGTTGCAGTACTTGTTCCAACTACAATTCTTGCTCAACAACATTACAATACATTTAGATCGAGATTTGAAAACTATCCAATAAGAGTTGAAGTTTTAAGTAGATTTAAAACTCCTAAGGAGCAAAAACAAATCATAGAAGATGCTAGAAAAGGTTTAGTAGATGTTATAATAGGAACACATAGAATAATATCTAAGGATATAGATCTTCCTAACTTAGGATTAGTAGTTATTGATGAAGAGCAAAGATTTGGAGTAAAACATAAAGAATCTTTAAAGAAAATAAAATCAACAGTAGATGTACTAACTTTATCAGCTACACCTATACCTAGAACTCTTCATATGTCATTGAGTGGAATAAGGGATATGAGTGTTATAGAAGAGCCTCCTCAAGAGAGATATCCCGTTATAACCTATGTAGTTGAAGGAAAAGAAAGTATAATTCAAGATGAGATTGAAAGAGAAATAGCAAGAGGTGGGCAAGTCTTCTTTGTTTATAATAGAGTTGAAAGAATTGATGAAATGGCTAGTATGATACAAAGATTAGTCCCAGATGCTAAAATAGCAGTAGCCCATGGTAGAATGACAGGGAAAGAACTGGAAAATATAATAATAGGATTTTTAAATAAAGAGTATAATGTACTTGTTTGTACAACAATAATAGAAACAGGTATGGATATATCTAATGCTAATACTATGATTGTATATGATGCAGATAAAATGGGATTAGCTCAACTTTATCAGTTAAGAGGTAGAGTTGGTAGAAGTAATAGACAAGGTTATGCATACTTTATGTATGAAAAAGACAAAGTATTAAGTGAAATAGCAGAAAAGAGATTGAAAGCTATAAGAGAATTTACTGAATTTGGTTCAGGATTTAAGATTGCAATGAGAGATTTAGAAATAAGAGGTGCAGGTAATATATTAGGACCTCAACAACATGGACATATGGCTGTAATTGGATATGATTTATATGTAAAAATGTTAAATGAAGCTATAAGAAAAGTAAAAGGTGAGGTAGTTCAAGAAGAGATAGATGTAGAAGTGGATTTACCTGTAAATGCTTATATACCTGATAGTTATATAGATGATGAAATTATAAAAATTGAAATGTATAAAAAGATTGCATCTATAGAAAATGAAAGTGATATGAATGATATAAAAGATGAATTAGCTGATAGATTCTCTGATATACCAAAATCTGTAAATGCACTTATTTCTATAGCTTACATAAAAACGCTGTGTAAGCAAATTGGAATTGAAAAAATCAGAATGTTAAAGGATGAAGTAATTCTTTTACCACTTACGAGATATAGAACAAAAGAAAAAAATGGATATAAAATAATAGATGAATTACAAAGTATACTCGAACAAATGTGTATAAATAAAAAAAATAACTAGAGAGGGTGTTTAAATGAAAAAGATATTATCGGTGCTAATGGTAATTATGCTAGGTATTGGTATGACAGCATGTAGTACTAAAAAACCTGTAGCAGTTGTAAATGGAGTTGAAATTTCTGCAGATGACTTTAAAAAGACTGTAGCAACTTATAAAGAATCTATTACAAAAATGTATGGTAAAGATCTATGGGATCAAGAAATAAAAAAAGGTGTAAAATACAAAGATGAAATGAAAAAAGCTATTTTACAGCAAATGATACAAGAACAAGTAATATATCAACAAGCTAAAAAAGAAAAGTTAGAAGCAAAGCCAGAAGAAGTAGATAAGCAATTTAAACAATTAAAGGAAAGCATGAAGAAGGATAAAAACTATGAAAAATTCCTTAAAGACAATGGAATAGATGATGCTTTCTTAAAAGCTCAGTTAACTAAAGATATAACTATACAAAACTTTAAAAATAATTTTGATAAAAATACTAAAATAACTGAAGAAGAAATGAAAAAATATTATGACGAGCATAAAAAAACTTATGTAGATGATGAAGTAAGAGCATCTCATATACTAATATCAACAGTAGATCCAAAGACAAAGAAACCTGTTTCAGATGATAAGAAAAAAGAAGCTAAGAAAAAAGCTGAACAAGTTTATGAAAAAGTTAAATCAGGACAAGATTTTGCTAAATTAGCTAAAGAGTACTCAGATGATGGATCAGCATCTAATGGAGGGGATTTAGGATTCTTCTCTAAAGGACAAATGGTTCCTGAATTTGAAAAAGCTGCATTTGGCATGGATAAAGATCAAGTATCAAATATAGTTGAAACTCAATTTGGATACCATATAATAAAAGTAACTGATAAAAAACATAAAGAGTATACTTTTGATGAAGTTAAAGATAATATAAAACAAAATTTATTATATGAAAAATATAAACAAGAGGTTAAGAAATTAACTGATAAAGCTAAAATAGAGACTAATGAAAAAGAAGCTTTAAAAATAAATGTGTAAAAAAAAACCTATACCATTGGAATGGTATAGGTTTTTTGTATATTTTTCTTATGACTGGTAAAAATAAACTCAAAGCTACTAATGGAGGTATCGATTGCATATGAGAGCTACAGGAATAGTTAGAAGAATAGATGATCTTGGAAGAGTTGTTATCCCAAAGGAAATAAGAAAAACTCTAAGAATTAGAGAAGGGGATCCTCTAGAGATCTTCACAGCAAAAGATGGTGAAGTTATATTAAAAAAATATTCACCAATAGGAGAATTAAATGAGTTTTCCCAAGAGTATGCAGAAACACTAGGAGAAACATTAGGTCATGGAGTTGCAGTTACAGATTTAGATTCTATAATAGCTGTATCAAAGTTACCTAAGAAAGATTACAAAGAAAAAAGTATAAGTAAAGAATTAGAAGAACTTATAGAAAATAGAGCATGTCATCATGTTAAAGACAATAAATTAATTGCTTTATACAAAGATGACTCTATGGACTATAAAACTCAAATAATAATGCCTATAATTAGTTCATCAGGTGATTGCATAGGTTCTATATGCTTAGTATCTAAAAATGCAGCAGGGCTTAATGAGAGTGATGAGAAGCTATTGAAAGTAGCAGCTAATTTTTTAGGAAAACAAGTTCAGTAATATTTGAAAAGACCCTTATTTTTTAGGGTCTTTTCAAGTTTGTATGGGAATAT
>PVLC010020438.1:0-29369 GCA_004027655.1 Graphiurus murinus | reverse complement strand
TTGCCATCACCATTTCTAATACCCTCAATTTCTGTTCTTGTTGCTGATGACGAGTGAGCCAGGTCTAATCTGTGAATCTACTTCACTTTGATTTTGTTTTGCTTTGATCTTGCACAGTAGATTTCTTACTACTCTTAATGAAAATCTAACCTTCAGTTACTGGCTGAATATCAGATTATTTAGATTTTAATCTCACAACTATTTGAAGTATAAGCCAATGCTTATTAAAGAAGTATTATATTTCAATAATACACCAGGTAGAGAAAGACAAACTTCTTTTCTGTCACATTGAATGATGAATACTTTTCCTGCCCATCCTTTTACTTATAGTCCTTTGACGCTTATTGCCTCTTGTAAGGGTTCAAGTGGTAACGTTGCACCTCTTGGATCACTGGCTCATACTTCTATTTCTGAAACAGACCACACTTCCTGTCCAATTGACATGACCCTTTCCTATCATACAACTTTGAAATCCAATCAAAGCTTTATTTCTCTAATTTTATTTGTATCTTCATTTCTCATCTATGCATGTAAATATCTTACATATATTTTGTCTTGCAGTTCTAATATAGTTTTGTTATTATTATTATTATTATTGTTATTATTATTATTATTCAAAGTACTCTAACACCAGATAGATTTCTAGGAACAATTGTGTTTGATCTTGGATTTGAAGATCTTTCTTGGCTTCTTTGTGATTTTTCTCCCCAGTGCTTAAATATTCATTAAAATATTTTCTGAGAGCATAAACCTACATGGTCTTTTATTTGCAACCAACCAATTCACAAATCATACTAATTTGTATTGGTGAAAATCACCAGATGTATATAGTGCAATGAGGGAAATTGGTGGGACACAAATTGAAAGGAGAATGAAAATTTAGTGTTTGCACGTGGAGTAACTATATAAGCAAGAAAACTCAAGAGAATAAAGTATAGTCAAAAAGCAATTGAAGTTGTTAGGAGATGGTCCCCAGTTTCGGTCAGAAGTTCAGTCAACTTTCAGTTCCTTGTAATCTCAAAGTTTCCTTTTCTCCTGAATCAGGTGCTCTCAGCCTGAACATAAGTTTCTATTTCCCCTGAACCACGTACCCTGAGCCACTGTGTCTGTTACTAGGTCCATTACTAGGTCACGCTCGAAGGGACACCCCCTCCCCTCCAGCACCCTCCAATCCCGAGCTGACAGGGGCAGAAACAGCTAGAACAATCCACCCTGACAGTATATAAGCTCTCCCACCCAGCCAAATAAAGCTCTTCTTTTCTTGTTTGCATTTCACGCACTTTTTCTCTCCAGTGTTGAGTTCGGACCTGGATAGAGGGGGAAAAACCTTACAGAAGTGATGGTTAGATAATTAATGTAAAAATATCTTTCTTATATGCAAGCAATGTCTGGTTAAAATATAATGACAGAAAAAGTCTATGGTGATGTATATTAATATCAAAGGCAATCATAGTTAAGAATACACTAATCAGAAATGTTCTCTTAGGGAAAAACATGATAAATCTATGGTCTATTATTGGACAAATATAAAATGAAGAGTAAGAGTCTTGAGTGAAAAATACAAAGATCATATTCTTTGATAAGAAGCTGTACTATTATAATTCTTCCTAAATTAAATTCATAAATTCTATTCAATACCAATTAAAATTCCATCAGCCCTTTTACTTAGGGGGGCACTTGACAAAATGACACTGGGGTTCATCTGGGGGAATAAATATATGACAATACTCAAGAAATTTCAGGAAAAGATCAGTAATGAGACCCTTACCAGATTAAAATGGTCACTAATGAGGGACTATTTATATAAATTATGGTTCTTTTATGTAATAATAAAATATATTAAAAATAAAGTAGATATGTGTGTCATATAGTTAGAGGTTTATTTAAAATGTATAAAGTATATAAAAATATAAATTTAAAAACATACATCAATTGTTTCTGAAAGAAAATGAGAACTCTTAGTCAAATTTTTAGAGGCACATTTTTAGTGGTTTTCCAATAGGGGGAAAAAATATGCTTGTCATCGTATGATTGCCTTTTTACAGTATGTGTGTATTGGTTTAGTTTTTATTCTTAATTTAATTCTCAAAAGTTTTCCAATGTTTACAGACTTATGGTATATCTAGAAATTGAAACAAAATTGATATTTATGATGATTCCAATAGTAAACTTACTAGTAAACAGAATTATCTGAGGCATTCTATAAAACAATTTAATAATTTATTTATTCACTTAATGTATGTACAACACTTCTAATTTTAAGGTATATCCTTGTTCCTAAAGACACACTTTCACCATTCATTTTCTTTCTTTACAATTGTAATAATATAGTATTTGACAATAGTTGAGAAGTTTGAGACTCCTATTATTTTCACTGAGGGATGTGTTACTGTTTATAAGAGCTAATCAATAAAATCTGGAATATAATGATTTTGTTTTTTTTTTTAAGGTCAAGACAAAAATTTAGTTGGACTTTTCAAATCTATAAAAATAATTTACTAACACAGCCAGAGATTTCAAGGAACTAGGAAATTAAATTACATTATAGGAAAAACTTTACTTTTGATTTTTTATATTTCTTATACTTTATTGGTCTATTATAGTCTCACATCATAATGTAAATCATAGTGATGGTGACATACATGCACACAGCACTTGGTGGGCTTTCCCTTGTCTCCCTCTTCATTCCCCTTTTCCCTATTCATGGTACTGAGATTGACATCGGTATTTTCACATATGTACATAACATGGATGGAAGTAATTCCTTCATTGATCCTCTCTCTCTCCACTCCCCTTCCCTAGACCACCTGCAGTTTTTCCTCCATTGCCTAAAGTCTCTCTTGTATCCCAATTACTCCCAAGCTTCCTATGATAGAAAACATATGGCCCTTCACTTTCTGTGACTGGCTAATCTCAACATATTTTCCAGGTCCATCCATTTTCCTGAAATGACATAATTTTATTCTTCTTTATTGCTGAGTAGAAGTCCATTGTGTTTATATCCCATGATTTTATAATTCATTCATCTGTTGATAGGCACCTAGGTTCCATAATTTGGGTATTGTGAATTGTTCTGCTATAAACATTGATATGCATACATTACTATAATATTCTGATTCCATTCCCTTTGGAAAGATACCCTGCAGTGATTGTTATAGTTAGACATAGCATGGCCCTTGAAAAGCTCATAAATTGGTGTTTGGAGTTAATGTAATTGAATCATGAAGGTTGTAATCCTATTAGTGGATAAATCCATTGTAATAGATTTTTCTGTGTGGTGGCCCAGACTGGTAGGGTGTAGCTGGGGAAGGTGGATCCTTGGGGATGTGCTTGGGAATTATATATGGTTCCTCCTCTCCTCATTCTCTCTTGCCTCCAGCCTCCGTGATGTGAGAGCAAAGCTTTGTGCTCTCCCTCTTTCTACTTCTTGTTGCTACCATGCCCTGAGATCTGTGATGCTCAGCTTCATATTGACTGAACTCCAATATCTTCAAGAATAAATCTTCCTTCCTATAAGTTACATGATCAAGTCTTTCAGATTATAGCTGTGAAAATACTGATTAATACATTAGTAGAACTGAATCATATGTTGGATCCATTCCCAATTTTATGAGAAATCTTCACACTGATCTCTATAGCAGCTGCACTAACTTGCAATCCCACCAATAGTGTAGAAGAGTTCCTATTTCCCCACATATTCACCAGCATTTATTTTTGCTTGATTTCTTGATGACTGCCATTCAGACTGGGGTTAGATGGAATCTCAGTGTAGTTTTGATTTACATCTTCCTGATTGCTAATGATGTTGAATTTTTTTGTGTGTATGTAGTAAAGAGCTCAATTAACATTGATTCTTTATGATATCATAAGATTACAAAACTTTCAGTGAAGAATATTATGATAAATAATAAAACAGTTTGTTCAATTGGCCAGATAACTGATGTTTCAAAATTCCTACCTAATAGCATCTAAACATTTATAATTTTTTAATATGAATATTGCAATATTTGAAAAGGATGAAGGGTTGAAATAATTTCCCAAAAGAAACAGAAAAATGCATTAGAAATATACCACCTTACCTTACTGGCAGCAGGATCCCTAAAACAACTTTGCTCAAGAATCTGGTCCTAAGGAAACATATTTGATGTTGAAACAAGGTCTCTTTGCTAGTTATTTTGTCGCATGTCCATCTGCTATGTTGATATCATGCCAGCTCACAAACTGGTCTACTATTTTCAGTAAGGCGTGTGCCAAAGCAGCACATGGTTTAGACTGGCAGATTACATAAGGCTGTGAGTATCCACTATAATAAAAATTGAGTCTTTTGCCCAATGTGTTTGATCCGTAAATTGCTCACTGCACGTTCCTTAACTCAAAACATTCCCTTGAAAGAGGTGACAAATCATTACTTTACTTTGTACTTAAGGAATCTTGACAGAGGATGAAGTGGGTTAACCAATGCCACAGGTGAACACTCAATTGGATGCCTTGGTTTGTTTACCTGAAGCAACCTCTTCTCATCTGAGTTTTAATAGTTGCATCAGAGGAAAAAGAATGGCATATTCAAAATGGTATAGATAGAACTCAGCATGTTGATACACATTATAGGAATTTCCTAAAAGAGCAGTTAGTGTTGAGAATAATAGACTTAAAGTAAAGTATGAATACAAATTACTGTTGTAAATTCTAATGTGTTTTGATTCTGAAAGTCCTCAGTTTAAAAAGAGTAATTAAGATAATATTGTATCTTCCTCTCACAGGTTACTTTAGTAATTTTGTGAGCCTTCTTGGACTGAAATCTCTAAAATAAGGGCTCTTTAAAGGTTTAGGAAAATTGCTGATTTCAATGGAAGTTTTTAGAAAACTTTGAACATAACTTCTTTGGAACAAGAAATCAGCTGTTTGAAATTCCGTCATCAAGCCGGGCGTGGTGGCACACGCTTGTAATCCCAGCATTCGGGAGGCTGAGACCGGAGGATCTGGGTTCGCAGCCAGCCTCAGCTACCTAGTGAGGCACTCCGCAACTTAGTGAGACTCGGTTTCAAAATAAAGAATAAAAAAATAGGGCTGGGGGTATAGCTTGGAGGTAGAATTGCCCCTGAGTTCAATCCCCAGTACCGAAAAAAAAAAAAAAGAAAAGAAATTCTGTCATCATTTGCAATCTTTTTGAAATTACACTTACCTAAAAATAAATTAAATAATTACTGAAACATATAAGCAAGGATTATTACAATATGAGCATACATGTAGCCAAGTTTCACTACAAAAATAGGAATTTTATTTCATGATTCTTTACATGAATGGATTCTTGTCTTATTGATTGAATGATTAGCTTTCCAAAGTAATCATATTTAAAATTTTGCTAGATTGTTTTAATAAGAACTTTGTAGAGCACTCAGACAGCATGACAATCATTTGTGAATGGCATGAGGTTAAAAGTGATATAGAAAATGTTCACCTTTTATGAATATCTGAAAAATTTTCCTACACAGTAACAGGGTATGTAAACCTGTGAGGTTACAATGTGGTGGTGGTAATTCAAAATTATCTTGCTTTTATGTATGAACAATCCAAGTTTACAAAGACAGAATAAATGTGGTAGAGGCTCAGATTGTAGAGTTTTAGTTGTGACCAGTTGGGCCCTTTGATTTGGGCCTATGACAGCCCATCATGATAGGAGACTGACAAGACAAACCATATAGCTCATGGAAGTCAGGAAATGAAAAAGAGAAAGAGAACAATGTCCCAGGATTCCATTTTTTTTTTTTGTGTGTGTGTGTGTGGTACTGGGAATTGAATTCAGGGACATGTTACCTCTGAGCTATACTCCTAGCCCTATTTTTATTCTTTATTTGAAACAGGGTCTCATCAAGTTGCAGAGGGCATCACAAGTTGCTGAGGCCGGCCGTGAACCTGTGATCCCCCGGTCTCAGCCTCCCAGGTACCAGGATTCCCTTTGAGTCCATGCTCTTGGTGATTTAAAATACCTTACTAGTTCTTACCTCTTAAAGGCTCCACTCCCTCCTGTGAGCTGGAGACCAAGGCTTTAACACATGAGCTTTTGGGGACACTTATCCAACCCACAGCAGAAGGCATGTCTAGGAGTGCAGATGTCTCTTCAACCTATGAATAACTCATGTAAAAATTACATTGAAGTTCTCACTCAGCTTCCTAATCAGCACTGTGCAGCCAGACCATCAATGTGGGCATGATGTTTCCAAAAGAGTTTTAATAAACAAATAGACGACATAAAGGAGAACTACAAAAAGACCCAAAGATATTACATAATGCCTTATATTCTGAGTAACTGAAGTTATTTGGCCTAGAGTACTCAGGTAACAGATGATATATACTTGAAAAGATTTGAAAAACTACATATGAAATTTATTTAGCCATGATTTGTGTGATTCAAAGGGCAATAAGATCCAGCACATTCAATGCGGGATACATTTCAATTCAAGTTATGGGAACACTTTCTTCAGTTAGAACTATCGAAAAACAGAATGAAATTTCCAAGAAAAAAAATGTTTGAAGGACTTTACTTGAAGAAGAGAAAACTATTTGTAAACAGAGTAGGGGACAGGAAGAAAACTGAAGGACTGGGGATATATTACCTTGGTAGTCCTTTAAAATTCATATGTAATTTTAAATAAAGTTTCTCTAGAAGCTAAGGCCAAATAGTTGACAGAAAGAGTTAGCTATCTACACATAGCTTTGATGTTAGGATGCAAGCTTATTTGGCGAGTTGGAAGGTTTTTTTTTTTTTTTAATATTTTAAGAAGTTTATGTAGTATTAATAAATATGCATTAGCTTTTTAGAATGAAGAATGTTAGACTCCATTCTTTAAGTTCCAAACAATTCCATACCGCTTGACTTCCTACTTAACTGTTGTAATTATTTTACTCTGTAAACATGGATAAAATTGATCAGAGATAAAAGTGACAGCTGGAGCAGTATGTACAAGGACAGAATGGCAAGATAGAGGTAGGTTCCTTGAAGATGACAAGAGGAAGCCTGGATTTGCTATAGGAGGCAAGAGGCCACTTGTAAACGGATTCAGAAGGGACTGGTTTGGTCTGAACAACAAGACACAGAGAAATGTTAAGCTCTCAAAAGCTTTCCAAAATAAAAGAGACATGGAGAATGCAAGATTTCATATGTCCTAACCCTGCTATCTAACTGAGAAGCACACAAAAGAAATGGGCCAGATAACACTGGCCTTTATCAGGAATGGTGCAGATGCACCCTTAACCTGATGGCTTCGTGGGCAGATGACAAGGAAAAGGCTTACTTGTTCTGGGAGGCGAGTTCAACACCGACATGAAGGGATAAGACCTGAACAAAGGGAGGCAGAGGTAAGTCTAAGGACATGAGGTGGAAGCCTAATGGGATTGGGCAGCCATTCCCGTTTCCAAGAGCGAAAATGACTTTTTATACTAAGCCTCAGTAAGTGCATTCTCCATGCCCCAGCACCACCAATGGTAAACCAAGATGCTGCTTCCTTTACAACACTGTGGATCTGCAGATTCCTATCAGAACTAATAGAAAATAATAATTTTTTATTCATCATTTTTTCTGTAGAGACTGATATTTACTTTGAAATAATTTTTTAAAATGATTATATTTTATATACATTTCTGCACATCAACTGCAGAAGCAATTTGGAAGATCTTTAATTCTTCAATTACTCCTACATATATAAAAGGAGGACATCCACTTGAAGTAGTCCCGCATTTGGCATAGAAATATTATTGGGATACATTTCTTAAAAATCTGACTACTTTCTATTTTCCATTCATAAGTAGATATTCAGGAAAGTAACCATTGTATAACTTATCAATATTGTTGCTATTATTACTTAAACTATTGCAATTTACTAGTTTAGCAGATTGATTATATTAAAGCAATATGTTAGATTCTAAGCACTGTTAATTGCATGCATACTTCCAAAGCTGAGGCACATATGCAGGACATTACTATAACAAGGAAAACATGCGCCCTAGAAGGAATAATTCCATTAAAGAAGGTTTTTCTTTGATTGTCCTCCAGACACTAGATCTCAGGGCATGTTCACTATTTATGATGAGAGAGAAAATCAGGATATTTATTCAACTTCAGTATAGAATATGCAGAAACAAGTCATATAAGAACACAATGGAGTGGAGGGTCTATGAAAATGGCGTCAAGCTACACAATATGAATTATGGAGGTGAATATAGATGATGTTGAAGTCTAAAAGTTATTCTGTAGAAGAGAACAAGTGAAGATGTCCAGGTTGGGAAGTAATTTGAGGACTGACAATGAATCTTACACAAATGCTTTATTGGAGACAATTAATCAATGCTTAGTACAGATTCCTATGTTAAAGTATTGCCATGAAACCCTATTTAATCCCTCCATTCCTATTTCCCCATATTCTCCAAAAGTCAACTTGTAGTTGCCTTGTATAGGTAGCATTTGATATGGCAAGTGTGTAGCAGGTGCCTGAATCTCAAAATAGGAATATATGTAGGAAAATGTCTTAATGAAACATGAGGGAAAATCTAAATAAACACCTTGGTGCTTTGGGACTTTCAGAAATTCAGGCAATTTCAAATCAGTTTTCTAAATCCCATAAAATTATAGAAATCCATTTGTGGGATAATGAGCCACATTATCTGTATGCTTTATGTGAATAAATTGAAAAAAAAATTGTATTTCTTCTAAGTAGAAACTCATAATATTTTTAATTAAATGTTTGGATTTACACTTTAAAGTAGAATGCAAAGTATTAATGACTGCTAACACATCCATAGAGATAAAAGAAACACATGATAATAAATTCTTATTATTTCTTCAGTATCATTTTATTTAATCACATCATGTATTAGTATATACCACTTATAATCTTTGATCTTTTAAGACACATCTTATATTTAATATCAAATCAAAGCAAATTATCAGATACCTATCTTATCCTTGTGTGTGTGTGTGTGTGTGTGTGTGTGTGTGTGTGTGGTACTGGGGATTGAACTCAGGGGCATTCTACCTCCGAGCTATACCCCCAGCCCTATTTTTTATTCTTTATTTTGAAACCGAGTCTCACTAAGTTGCGGAGTGCCTCACTAGGTAGCTGAGGCTGGCCGCGAACCCGAATCCTCTGATCTCAGCCTCCTGAATGCTGGGATTACAAGCGTGTGCCACCATGCCCGGCTACCTATCTTATTTTAAATTAAAAATATGTAATCAAATTTTAGAGTGGAATAAATTTTTAATGAGTTTGTATCAAAAACTGAATAAAGAACCATTTATAAATGTATGTATTAAACATTCTTTGACAGACATTCTTTTCTATTCATTTTGACAGTAAAAAAAGTTTCAAACATGGATATGGACAGAAAAGTACAACCATCAAGTCTAATTTCAATAATCACTTAAACTTAAGTCATGCGAGGAACGTTTATTATAATGGAAGAACTTGAAATTACATGGGAAAAAGCTATGACAATTGGCAGATTATAATTCAAGTACCTGTAAATTTTTATGACACTGTAATGTTTTAAAAAATGTTAAGAATAGGGAATCCATACTTTACTCTGTTTAAGATAAATTAATAAAATCCTGCATATTATTATCTACCTTAGTGGTATTTTTGTGGTGTCTTCAGCTAAATTAAAACTACTGCAAATCAGTTCGGTAATAGCTGATGAAATAAAGAGAATGAAGATAAAACATTGAATAAAAGTATCAAGAAAAAATATTATAGTCTTGGCATGTTTATAGTTGAACAGGACATTAGGTTAGCAATTCAGATACAAAAAAAGACCTTCCAAAATATTTAAAAATACTGATTTATTCTTTCATAAAATTGGGTTAGTGCTTTCTTTAAAGATTTCGTTGATAAGTAGTCACTTATTTCTCACTGAAGCCATGGATAGTTTATTCCATATATACTAGGTAATCCAGAGCTACCTTTTTGGAAAGGACAGCTGTAGATTTTCTCAGGATTGGACATACAGTTTGGCAGTTTTGCCATATGAAATAAAGCAAAGCTACTTTTCTAGAGTCTGCTATTTATCTCCTGGAAAAAAAAAAAAAAAAAAAACACACTAAAGTTTGACTGACACTAATTTCCTGAACAAGATACCCTAGAAACTCCAGTTTATCTCATAAAATCATAACAGACAGGGTTTGTGATGTCCCCTCTGCAAGAGTCTTTATTCTGTCAGTTTATAGCATTTGAAATGACGGAAAAAGATGCGTTCCTTTCATATGCCATCCAGGAGAACAGAACCTGTCACCAACAGTGTAATGTGCTGTGTATTATCACTGTGAGTGATCCTGAGGCTCGGAGACTGTCATCTTTTTAGACTGTACAAGTCAACACAAATAAAACTGAGGAGGCAAATGATAATGTCTCAGATAGAGCTAGGCTCATTCTGGCCATTACTTTTTATTCAAACCTTACACATGCCATGATGTGAAAAATGAGCCCATGTCTAGTTCAGTGCCCATTAGTGTGTGAGCACATTATCTTCCACTTTTCACACTGAAGCTCTCTGTACTGACTCTGCCAGTTATAGCTCGGCAGACTGTCAGCTTAAGGGGGTTTGGCTTCTTAAGAAAATTTTACTGTATTATGAATAAATAGAAAATAGTACCTCTTGGTTCATAAATTGCAAACAATTTGAGCTACACATTCAAAAAATTAGACACAGCCCTTCCTAAAAATTTTCAGAGGTTATTCTTTTGCAAATAAAGGTGATACCCAGTCTATTATTTTGAACAACAACAAAAGATGATAATTTAGAATAACTTTCAAAGGATAGAAATCTTTTTTAAATAAATAAGCATAGAATTTCAGTATCTATTAAGTGAGCACTTTGAACGAGATAGGATTGCCTTATCATTTCCTAGCCATAATAAATTCTATAGTTTTCCATATCTAAATACTTCAGGCATTCCCTATCAAAAATGGAATGAATATTATAATTTTCTGACATGTAAACATTTCTGAGGAAATGTTTGTTTTCTATAGAAACTTGTTGCTGAAAGAAAGTCTGATGAACAGTTGCCAGGAACCTCATAGTGCTCCCATAGACATAAAATAAACATCTTTGTGCTTGGTGATGTGGAGAAATCAATTAATTTATCACATCACTCTTTAAGTGTCACATTACTTTGGCCAGGGGTGGCAAATTGAACTATGAAAATGTACTTTACAACAACTCTATTGGACAGAAAATCTGACAGCCCTCAAAATGTCATCATCAAAAATAACACACACACACACACACACACACACACACACACACACACACAATTTTGAATATAAATCCAATTCCTGAAGTGTTTTAAAGTGTTCACTAGCATTATCAATACTGAATGAAATTCCAGTTTTTCTATTTATATCTCAATTGTCCCCAGTATCCTCAAAATATTCCTCAATTGTCTATTAAGGATAATTAGGCACATTTTGATTTTTTAAGGATACAAATGCTGAATGAGAGATTGTTACCATCCCATCATTTAAATTACAATGTACTTTACTATACTCAATTAAACTTTGCTAGTATTATATATAATATGAAAGATAGATTATTGACTAATTTTAAACATTTACAGTATATTTAGTTTTGTTAAATTGATGCCTTCATGGTGAATTATATTTTGAGACTAGAGAAAGAGCCTAAAAAAAGAAGAAGGTCTTAGAAAAAGAAGCTGAATTTTCTGGTACCACATTTTTGCATGCTTCCTGTAATAGGAGGGTAACAGCATCTTTTATGCTGAGCCTTATTTTATGTTGAAGTCTTCAGCCTTTCCCTCTTAGACTGAAGCATTGTTTGGATACCATAATTTCTTACACCAGAAAATGGTTTACAATGTTTTGAGTTCCCTTTTGAAATGTCAATGATAGACATTACTGTCTGTGCAGAAGTTAAATGGTACCACACTGGAAGAATAGTAGATGAGGACTATTTATTTTAACTTCATCTTCTATTTTTTTCTGCATGGATTATCATCCTATGTTATTTATGGGGAGAATGATGGTCTCACTGTACAAAATTGTGTGTACTGCCTGAGAGAGATATTAAAACCACCATGATGGTTTTCTATGGTAAATATTTTTGTCCAGATATCACGTTAATGACATTAGTCGAAGGTTATTTTAAAATTCCAATTCAAGTAATAATCAGCTCAGTATTCTAGTTAATGACCATCTTTGGGAGAAGCCAATAACTTATGCTACCCAAAGGTGTGAGAAATGGTATAGTATATGATAAAATGAAGTACTTCACTTTTTGTTTATATAATATTTCAAAGTTTAATATTGATGGTATAAATATTTCATCTTATTTTGTCTGAAAACCAAAGCATATAATGAGTTAAAATTAATCTGGAATGTTTCATTACATTTGAATTGGTCTATAATACCTTTTGCTTATGTTTCTTTTAAGAGTCATAGACAGAAAAAGCTACAATTTCTTCAATTGTTAAAATTATAATTCCTAAAAAGAAATACTATTAAAATTTGAGAACTCATTTAAGCCTAGAATAAACTGATAGAAAAAATGAATAATTCTTTTTCATTTTTTTAATGATGGAAACTCCTGGTTTTTACTTTCTCACTATATGAGGTCTTGGCACATACATTCTTGAGAATAGCTACTAAAACCAAATTAAAATGATATATTTTTGCCAATGGAGGGATGACATTGAAGCTAATTCAATTAATTGGCAAGAAAAATTTGTTATCAAAGACATCCAAAAAATAATATATAGTAATTTGAATTTTACTTCAAATCTCTCATTCAGAATGAGCTTAATAATGTGCATTACCTTTATATTCATATTTTGTTTTCATATAAAACTTGTTGAATTAAACAATGCATTACTATGCTTTAAACTCCTAAGTAAATGGTTTGTTTGACTCTAAAAATTCCTGATTTATATTGCTGTTTTTATTGGATTTTACTCTTCTCTTTTTCATTGACTCTATTTTTCCCTGTTCGGAAAAAAAATAAAATATATATATAGTTATATATATATAATTTATATAGAAGTTATGTAAATTATATATATATATTTAGAAGCTTTATTTAATCCCCTTCCATATTCACATTTTCCTAAAAACTACCCAACTGGTAATCTTTTTTACCTGAATGACCCAAATTTCTAGACCTAGTATCATTTTAATACTTTTTTACTCTTTTTTTTTTTGCGGTACTGGGGATTGAACTCAGGGGCATTCTACCTCCGAGCTATACCCCCAGGCCTATTTTTTATTCTTTATTTTGAAACCGAGTTTCACTAAGTTGCAGAGTGCCTCACTAGGTAGCTGAGGCTGGCTACAAACTCGGATCTTCAGGTCTCAGCCTCCCGAATGCTGGGATTACAAGCGTGCGCCACCACGCCCGGCTTTTACTCTTCTTCTACAAAATGAAAGAGAAGCAACATCTTTCTAAGATTGTATCTTCTCTTTATTAGATTAACTAAAATATTACAAATTTACTTTTGCAAAAGACAGTATATTTAAAATATTAACATTCTATAGAAGTAAAATCCTGTTGAAATTTAATTTATGTTTATTTTTCTTAGAACATTTAAAAATACCTGGGGGAAAAAGGTGAATTATCAAAGAGACCAGAATTGGAGGGAAACGGGAACAGGAGAACTGTCTTCTGAAGGTGTAATTGCTTAAGAAAGTCTTCATATTAGCAACACTTATAATAGCTAAAAGAAACCATCATTTAGGGATATAGTTTGTAAAAATGTTACTCCTTTCCTATTAGCACTATTTTTCATAAGTTCCTAACTTTAAGTAACCCCTATTTTGTATAATTTTGTGCCACTCATGTAAGTCATTTTATCCAAGTATCAATGGATGTTAGAAGAAGAGGATCAGTTTTTTTTTTTTTTTTAATTTTGAGCCTATCATATTACTCAGAAGAGATTATAAACAATAAATCCTAAGTAGGTGCATAGAAGTATCCCAAAATCCACTTGAAATGTATCTGTTAAATTAATCTTTTTACTTTAATAAAACTATTGATTGGGAAAGAATGTTGACTGGTAAATGCTTACTCCTTAAATGATAAAATGTTGAAAAATAATAAAAGTAAATAGCCAATTGATGTAAATTTTGAATGCTAGAGCTGTTTCAACTTATTTTATTCATGACTGTAACAGTAAAATGAAACTTCTATGCTATACAAATGTAGAGAACCAACACATCAAAGAGATGTTTTTTGAAACATATATTCATTACTCTTGGGAATTTTGAGAGGATAAAAGATTATTGTGATAAATATTTGCCAAATTAAAGAAAACTACATGAATCCACTAACAAAATAAAGAGACACAGCAGTAAGAAGAAATAAAAAAAGGAGGAAAACATAATATATAAGTACATAAAGCCAATCACCATCAAAAGAGATAGCACACAGATTTTTTTTTTCAGAAAAGGAAGATAAATAAGAATTGATTAGTCTAAGAATCATAGAACACTGGTATAGCCAGTAAACTGCTACTTCCCCAAAGAGAATACCACACACAGAACAGAATCCTCTCAAACAGAATCTGAGGGGGGGAAGTAGTAAAATTAGAGAGGGCTTTCACCAGCTCAAATTTGAATCAGAGTGCAGAGAACACTGAAAAATCTATCAAGGAACTCTGAGGCTCTTACTTACAATATTTATTTACTTAAGAAATTTTGGCTTTACAATGGTATGGAAGTGTACCCATACAACTATTTTGCTTTTTGCTTTGAATATAATATTCAGTGAATTACATGTCATATTCAACACTTCCATATAAAATAGGTTTTATGTTAAATGATTGTTTTGAACTTGTTTTTAACTATAATGTAAGTTTTCTGAGCAAGTTTAAGGTTAGCTAGATTAAGTTAGGAAGTCTAGTAGTTTAGGTGTATTATATGTACTTTCAACTTGAACATTTTAAATGTATAATTGGTTTACAGTCATAGTGGCATGGATGCAGGACTTTCAGTGCTAAAACAGTCCCAGACAAACCAGGAGAGTTGGTTAACTACATGAAGGAGTTGTGAAATATTCCAAAAACTGTTACAGAGGACAGATACCTAAAACTATAAAGGAAGGGAGGAAATTCTAGGAGCTGAAAGAGAACTGAACAGGATAATTAGGTACAAAGAAAAGAAAAGGTTCAGACATAAGAGTTAGATAGAAGGTTCCACAAGAATCCTTTTAAGGATTTTAATAAAACACATCTCATATGATCATGAGCAACATAAAAATGTCATGGTCACACTCCCTGTTTCAGCCAGCATTCTCACTGTTGTAACCCAAAACACTTGACCACCACAAATTAGAACACGGAGGATTTATTTTCTCAGTTCCAGAGCTTTCAGGTGTTTAGACCTTATCGGGTCTGGTTATATCTGCAGAGCAGAGGGTATGACAGCAGGAGGCAGAGAAAGAAAAAGGAGTGAGTGGAGGGACTCTGCTCTCAAGTCATGGAGGCTGGAAGCAGAGAGAGAGTAAAGGGAGGAGATATAATATATTATCCCCAAAACCAAACCCCAGGGACCCCATCTCAGCAACTAAACCCCTGCTCCAACATGGCTGCCTTGGATCTGTGAGGACTAGGGGCACACTCCAAATCCAAACCATAACACTTTCTATACTTCATATACTTCCTAAAGTATAGTGTTGAAAAAAGAAGACAGTAAACTGAAAAATGTAGTGATAGAAAATGAAAGATGAGTAGAAAATAAATATGGTCACAAAGTAGATAGAAATTATTCCCGTTACCCTAGAATGAACTTTAAATTATATGAAGAATTTAGAAACCAAAAAAAGAAAACATACAAATCAAAAGAGTTTATATATGATGACTAAATGGCAACAGAATTGGAAAAGAAAGATGACAGCATTAGTAAAAACATTTTTTTTTTAAGTTGAAAATCAAGGCTAAGTTAATGAATGCTAGAGCAAGAAAAGTGCTGACATGGATAAAGGAAATGAACATAACTAAAAATAGTAAATAGAGAGATAAATATAGACTGAGAGAAAATAATGTAAAAAATACAAAAGCAGATTTGCTATATATATGATTGAGGTCTGAAATTTAAAATCTGAATTATGTGTGCCACAGAAAGTATACTCAAAACGGTCTACATTAAGACCTATTTGCATTAACCTATTGAACTTTAAGTATAAAGAAATGTATTTTTTATGAAACCAGACAAAAGATCAAGTCACTTTATAAGTTTAAGCCATTGTTGGGTACATTTGTTAGTTCAGATAATATTCATTTTTTATACTTGTATTGGTAATATTCAAGTTCTAACAAGCATTTACTGAATAATCTTCAAGAGAACAAATTTATGAAAAACAAATAAAAATCATAGAAGAAATTTTGACATAAATTGTGATGGTGAGCAGAATATAACAAATCTATAAAACTAAAGAATATAGATAAGGAAGATAGAACTCTATGCCCATGTCACATACAAGGAAAAAATGTATATGTACAGTACAATTAACAAAAAAGGTAAAGATAGAAAATATGATTATGAAAAGTAAGTAGCCTTTAAGGCTGTTATCTATGTAAATTAGATACTGAAGAGAATTAAAGGAGAAAGAGGTTATTAATAATTCTTATTACTATTTCCAATAGAAAATAAATATAAAATATTTTATAGAAATAAATATAATAATATTAGTTTAAATATGATAATGCTTACAAAATTACCATTTATTCTTCCCTCAGGGTCTACTTGGAGGATTAAACTGAACTGAGTAAAATACATTTTGTAAATGGGAACCTTAGGCATTATATAAAGATACAGCTATAAAAAAAGAAAATATCCTAATATATGAAAATATATACCCCCGAATAAACATATAATAATCTACATGCAAATATATATACAAATATATGGCCTATATATAAATATGACCAAATGAAGACCATTATATAAGTAAATTTCAGTAATGTAAGTGGCCTATTGTCACCATTAAGAGAATGGAACATTCAAATTTGCTAAAAAGGAAAACCCAACTCTCCTGAATATAAACCGTGTATGTAGGGAAAAGGAGGTACAGAAAGATAAAAAATGGGGAAACAATATATGAGGGAAGCACAAAGGGAACCAAACGAGAATCATAACCTTGGTGAAAAACAAGGTAGAATAGACAGTAGGAAGAAAGGAGGAAGGTGAGAGAGACAGAGGGAGGGAAGAAGATGAAGGGGAATAAAGGAAGGAGAGAGAGAACAGAAGGATGAGGAAGAATGAAATGAGACAAAGAGAGCCAAAATGCTGAGTAAAAATTAAAATACAGTGTCTATTAATAATAGGTTTTTTTGCATACCGAATAAGATAGTAACAACCTTTAGAAGTTTCTAAAGACCTTAAAAGATGATAAAAAGCAAAAATGGCAATAGTAGTTTAACATATCAAATTGATGTAAATAATACAAAAAAATCCTTATCAAAATGCCAATAAACAAACAAAATTAGAAAACAATAAAAGCAATAAGACAAAAAGTTAGCAGGATGTAGTGGCACATTCCTAATCCCACAGGCTCAAGAGGCTGAGGCAAGAGGATTATAGATTTGAGGGGATTATAAAAGATCTTGGGATATGTAGAATACCTACTTGGTTTAATCTATAGTCACAAAGTTTTTTTCTTCATTTAAAAATTAAAGGGGATACTCTTTATTAGTTCATAGGAAAATTATAAATATAATTGCAAATTTTTAGGAAAATATAAAATAATGAAAACAATATCATAGTATTTATGAAACACACCAAAAGCAGTGTTTCAAGGCAAATTCAAATCAGTCAAAATTGATGTCAAATATATTAAAATTAATGTGAATAATTGAAACATATAAATTTTAAATATATAAAGACCAAAAAAGAAAACTCAGAGAAGTAAATCAAGCATAAAAGTTAAACAAAATGAAAATGTCAATTGTCAATAATGGGAATTAATATGTAGAGCATATAGCAGAGAAAAATCTATGTAGATCTGATTTTTTTTCTTTTCTTTTTTTTTTAAGTCACTGGGGATGGAACCCAGGGGCATTCTACATCCGAGCTACACCTGGACCCCTATTTTTTATTCTTTATTTTAAAACAGAGTCTCACTAAATTGCAGAGGGCCTCACTAAGTGGCTGGGGCTGGCCGCAAACCAGTATCGTCCTATCTCAGCCTCCCAAGTTCTTAGATTACAGGTATGTACCACCTCACCCAGCTTAGAGCTGATTTTAAAATATTATCACATGCTATGTCTAACAAGCATAATAGCAAGAAAAAAAATGGAATAAAACACAAACACCAATATCAGGAAGCAAAAAGGGAAGCATCACTATAATTTTAATAACAATAAAATATGAGAAAAGTATTCTAAATAATTTTATGCCAATAAATTTGACATTTACATAAAATGGGCATATTCTTGGAAAGCACAAATTAGCAACTAGCAGAAAAAAAGTAAAATACACTGGCATTTACTAATGACATTAAATCACTTATTTAAAGTCTATATATGAGCCAGCAGAGGTGGCACATGTCTGTAATCCTAGTACTTGGGAAACTGAGACAGGATCACAGGTTCGAGGACAGCCTCAGTGAGTAGTGAGATTTTCATCAACCTAGCAAGACTGTTTCAAAATAATAAAATAATAGGGCTAGAGGTATATCTCGGAGGTAAAATGCCCCTGAGTTCAATTCTCAACACCACAAGAAAGGAAAAAAAAAAATCTTGACATAAACAAAGTATACCATGCTCAGATGGCTTAGCAACTATTTTTTTTCATACATTAAACAAAAGAAGAAAAATATCTTATTTTTCTTTTTCCAAATTATATTGCAAATAAGAAAAGTTTTAAAATTGGGGAGTTTTTTTATGTCTTTTAGGCCAGCATAACTTTGATTTTAAAATACTACAAGGAAATTAAATAAAAAATACTACAGATCAATATTTCTCAGGAAAATAGAGGTCAAAATTTTTATCTGGTCATTTGAAAACTTAATACATAATATAGGAAAAGAAAAAACATCATCACAAAGTAGAATATATTACAGGAAGACAAAAATGGCCCAACATTTGAAAATCAACATAGATTGCCAATATTAACACCAGAAAGGGGAAAAATATTCTTTAAATAGTTACACAAAATATCATTAAATAAGATCAACATATATTTTATAAAAACTCCCAGGAAAGTGTGACTAGAGGAGAACTTCCATAATTTGATAAAAATATTCTATTTAATAGTGAGATATTTAAAATATTCCCAAGAATGGGAATGAGACAATGAACACCACTGTCATGCCCCAGAGTCTGTGTTGCCCTGGAAGGCTTTGGCAGTGTAGTAAGGCAAGGATGAGTAAATAAAAACATAGCAGGGAAGAGGAGTCAGTTTTCACTCTGAGAATATTTTCAGTTTATCAATTTCATTTTCTCGTAAATAGCATATCTCATTTACTAATATTGTAAAAAAAGAAGCCCTACTTATTACTGATATTTTTCTCATTTCTAGCACTTTGAGTTCTGATTTTATCTTTATTAATTTCTTTACTTTGCTTTTTTGTAGCCTTTATAATTTCCACTATATCACAGTGGCTTCCATAACATATATATGATAACATTTGGAAATTAATATACTCTACCTTATTAACTTACAATATTCATAAATTTTACATTTTAAATTTAAACTACTTTTTAAATTATAGCCTTTATTTTAGTAACAGGTCTGACAACTATTGGCAAGATCTCAATATATTTCTTCTTTCTACTTGCCTGGTGATATTGGTCATATTTTTATTTTTAATGTTTCTAAACCACTTTCTTCTAGTTTCCTTTCTTCCTTCCTTCCTTCCTTCCTTCCTTCTTTTGTCTTTTTTCTCTCTCTATCTCTATTTCGTTCTTTCTTTTTTTTTCTTGTGGTACTAGGAATTGAATATAGGAGCATTCTACTACTGAGCTACATCTCCAGCCTTTTTACTTTATTCTTAAGTTGCCACAGATAGGCCTTGAACTTGTGATCTTCCTGTCTCAGCCTCCCAAGTACTGAGATTATAGTGCTGTAGTATTGTGTGTACCACTGGGAGTGATTAAATTATGTGTGTGTGTGTGTGTGTGTGTGTGTGTGTGTGTGTGTGTGTGTGTGTTGGGAGGAGTACTGGGGATTAAACCTGGGGCATTCTACCGGCCTTGCTAAATTGCTGAGGCCTTAAACCTGCAATCTTTCGGTCTTGGACTTCTATATACTGGGATTACTGACATTTGCCACCACATCCAGCTTTAGTTGTGTTTCTTATAAATAGCATAGAGTCCAACTTATCAAATATCAAAACATTTCCTTTGTTATGAGAGCTAGATTTTCATCTATTGTTATCATATATATGTTTTTGTATCCTTTATAATTTCCACTATATTACAGTGGCCTCCATAACATATGGAAGTAAAATGTGCTCTAATATCTAGAAAGCACATATATCAGCTTTCTTTGCTATATGATTGAATCTTTGCATTAGCTATTTCTAATTGCAGAGGACTTGGGAACCCAGCCCGCTATTTGCTAATGTTGTCAAGGTCTAAAATCCACTTGCTATGACTGTGATTCAAGCACTCATGAGTCTTGAGGTCTTTGCCTGTGACTTTAACTTAAAAGGAAATATTGTGTACAGAGCCATTATAAGCTTCAGTTAATCCAACAAGGTCAAAATTTCATTATCAAATTCTTTCTCTTAGTGTGGTCCAACTACAGATACTAGATACTTCCCAAATGACTCATGGGGGCAATTTACCAAAGTTCTTAATCTTTGAAACACAGATTGATAATATCCTACTTGTAAATAGCCAACTCAAAATCAATAAACAAAGTAAGCCAGATGAAACAAATATATTTTCTAATGATAATATGGAAAATATAGCTTATTGTGAATGCTCAGCAGGATTTCTAGTTCCTTCCAAATTGAATTTCCCCATCAATCAGAGATAGTGCTGGGAAAATACAAACTTTTCTCATACACATCTATACTGATTATATCGGGCGGGGGGCAGCTTGCAAGTATTTTGCAGACAGCAGAGCAACAAAGAAAGAAAAATGCTAAATAAAACATGATTTCAATATTTGAAAAAGTTACCAGCCATAGAGTATATTATTTCACCAAGTAATGGGCTTGAAAAGATAGAGAAGGAAGCCAAAAATACAGTAGATGTCTGTCAACACTGAAACAAAGTACAAGAAGGAGGCATCCCTTCACAATGGTATTTGTCAATTCCCCTCTTCCACCATTGATCCTTGCCTCTCATTTCTTCCTACTGGATCCAACTTCCTGTACCCACCCTCTTTTTGGATGACCACCTATACCTGTGTTCCGGACTTCCAGGCCAACCCCCTCGGATATAAGGACTAAGGAGGCAAGGACTCCTCTCTCTTGCCCTCCTGCTCCAGGACTCAGAAGATCTCCGCTTACCTGTTTTCCCAGTCCCTTGTTTCCCTGAATAAATACCTGCCTTTTGTCCCTGACTGGCACGTGTTAAGATTCTTTTTATCACGGAGGTCAAGGACCCACGAGTGGGACAGTGTTATCCCACGACAGTACCACACACACATACACAAAAAGATTCTAACAGAAAATTATTATATATTTATTATTCTATTTATCAAGGTATCTAACAGACTTTATTATCAAATAAGTTACTTTTATTAATTTTAGCATTAGATAAAGTTTATGGCTTGAATTTAGGAGATGTGTTAACACAAATACAATTTTGTTTTCATATTTAAAATTATGTGAGTTAAATGTGAGAATAGTATAAATACACTCCATTATTAAAACTGTTTTCTTATAAGAAATATTCCTTCACACTCTCAATTCCGCTGTCTATGTGATATTATGTTGGAATATATAAAAACTTGTTGAACCTATTCTATTCCAAGTAGCAGACAATGTTTTGCTGTTGAAAGCAACTCATTATAGTCTAATAAGCAAATATCTTTAAATTCTGAAAATTCTTACAATGAGATAGTATGCAGTTATTTAAAGTTATGTTTACAAATGGGGCTGGGAGTATAGCTCAGGTATAGGGTCTTTGTCTACCTAGCATTCATGAAGGCTCTAGAACTGCACACAAACACACACACACACACACACACACACACACACACACACACAGTAAAACTATATAAATAACATAAAATGAAAAAGAACATTATAACATTATGCACACAGTTTAATTGTATGAAGAAAAAAGTCATGAGAAAAAATATTATAAAAACTACTGTGCTTGTTAGTAGTAATGTTTCATTATATATCTGATATTCTTGAATAAATGTGAAATTATTTGAACTTTTTAAAGCTGAATTTTGAATAATACTATGTATTTGTATGGAGATGTTTGCACTCCTAGTTTTATTATGTAATTGATTTATAGAAAGTAAATTACGAGCCGGGCGTGGTGGTGCACGCTTGTAATCCCAGCATTCAGGAGGCTGAGACCAGAGGATCCAGGTTCGCAGCCAGCCTCAGCTACCTAGTGAGGCACTCCGCAACTTAGTGAGACTCGGTTTCAAAATAAAGAATAAAAATTAGGGCTGGGGGTATAGCTCGGAGGTAGAATGCCCCTGAGTTCAATCCCCAGTACCGCAAAAAAAAAAAAAAAAAAAAAAAGAAAGTAAATTACGATATTAAAGTAGTAATTGTTTTTAAACATTCATATTTAACTAGTTGTGTTGGACTATGATAGTAATACCAGTATTGGGGAGCCTGAGATAGAAATCACAGGTTTGAAGCCAGCCTCAGCAAGTTAGTGAGGCCCTCAGAAACTTAGTTCATATTTGTCAAATTTTCTTATTTCAAACTGGGCGTGGTGGTACACATTTGTCATCCCAGTACTTGGGAGACTGAGATAGGAAGATCACAGGTTCAAGGCCAGCCTCAGCAACTTAATGAGAACCTGTTTCAAAATAAAAAAATAGAGTTGAGGTTGTAGCTCAGAGATAGAATATCCCTGGGTTCAATTTCAAGCACCACACACACACTGACAAAATCAAATTGCTTATTTCAAGTTTTTAGATCCTAAATTAAGTTTAATACTAGAATTTTGATATTTTTATTTCATGAGAGTAGGATAATCCAATTAAAAACAGAAAGAGGCAAAAAGTCTGCTTTGAATACTACTCATGGAGAAATTTTTCCAATAAACACTAGTGAGATACATCACAGCAGAAGGCTGGGTCCAGGGATATTTATGGTGGTATTTTCTATCTGGTATTTATTTAGTTAGTTAGTTTTGTGTTTCATTAGCCAAAGAAACTTCATATTTAAGTGTATTTCAAAGAAGCTATTCTATAAGAAGAGATAGAATATTATAAAACATAAAAGTCAAGAAAGGACACCATGATATTAATAAAAAGAAGCAAAGATCACAGATTTAAAAATTATATGTAGTATCAGGCTCTCTAGTTGAAAAACCTTGCAATGATTTTTTAAACAGGTTAATTTTCTCTAATATATGTGGCCTTTTTTAAAAAGATAATTTTTAGTTCATTTGCTTTTAGTTTTTAAAATTAGTTCCATATTTTAACCATAGTCTTGTTGGATGGTGACTTTCTTGGAGATAGTATCACAAAAAAATAGCAGACATTATTCATTAGTATATCAACATGTGAATATCTTCATTAATTTCACTGTATTTTAACAACCTATATAAATATATATTGTCCTATGAAAGACTTAAACAAAAACTGGAGTTGAAGAATTTAGACTTTTTATCTTTAGTTTTATAAATTTGGTATTTTATTTCACTCAAATTCATGGAAGCCTAATAGACAACTAGCACATCTGTTAACATGCAACTGGTCTGTGCTGTCCACCAGCAGTGAAACGCAAAGGATTCCACCACAGACTATGTTTCCAGATTTTTAATTCCCTTTCCAGATGGCACCGCAGAAGGCTGCATGGAGTGTATGACTTTTTTAGCCAATTCAAGGAAAATTCTATTCCAAGAAGAAAATATCTATTCTAAGTAGTGACATGTAATATAGAAATGTTAGGCTGAGCTCCTTCACACCCAGTATTTGAGCATGCATAGCAGTGTGTAGTTAGCAGAACTGTTCTCCACCTAGTCTTATAGGTCAAGACATATTCCTTCTCCTAGAAAGGAAGGTGGAAGAAGTCCCTAACATTCAACTGTAATGTTCTGTTCATGGAGAATAAAGTATATTTTTAAACCATTTAATCTTCTAGTTCATAATATCTACCCATCACTGCAGTATCCTTCTAAATATATAAAACATAATAAGTATTGTTATGAAAATAAAATATAGAAAATATAATCTATCCATGTCCATGTAAAATATGTTTTAGTTTTTGCATAGTAATTTTTGGTACACAGAAAAGACAGGGCCATTTTAAAATATGGCAATGGAGAAAAATCTACACAGAAATTATAAGAGAAAAAATTTAAATATTTTTTAAGTTCTTAAGGAAAATATAAACTTTACATATTAGTAGTTAACATTTTTATTTTTTGGAGGCTTAAGTTAAGAAAGAGCTATTTGATAATTCAAACAGAAAATCAATAAACATTTCTTATAGAATAGATTTTAATAAGTAATTGTGGCATGATATTAAATATAATCTAGTATAAACTTAAAATGTATATTTGTGGCTTTTGTTTGTTTGTTTGTTTTACAGTACTGGGGATTGAACCCAAGGGCATTCTACCTCTGAGTTATACCTCCACCCCTATTTTTTATTCTTTATTTTGAAACAGGGTCTCACTAAGCTACAGAGGGCCTTACTAAGTAGCTGAGGCTGGCCATGAACCTGAGAACTTCCTGTCTCAGCCTCCTAAGTACTGGGATTACAAGCGTGTGCCACCATGCCTGGCTCATTTGTGGTTTTTAAACAAAAAATATCTAAAGAAATGTAGAACCACGAGGTTACCTTATATCTCCATAACCTCACACCCAAGGCACTGATACAACCAGTCTCTGGAAAAACTAGGAAATACCTCTCTATTTGTCAAATATTCTTTATATTAATGTTACCCACTAGTTAAAGGCAAGGAGAGAAGGTCTATGGATGTGAGTAAAGTTTTCTGAAGAAGATAAGTGAGCAAGTGTGAAAGAATAAATCAGAAAAGGTACAAAAAGAGTGAAAATCGTGAGTAACTTTTTGAGGGGTGTATAGTAAAATTAATAAAAATTTCCCCATGTTGTAGGTACATTTTTTTTATAGTTTAGTTTGAAGTAAATAGCAATTTTCTAAGAGAATGAGTATTTATTAACCTTTGGGACGATCAAAATGTAGTGCTAACTCTAGAATATAAAAAGGGACAGAGAAGCTAGATGTGGTGGCACACATCTGTAACCCCAGTACTTGGGAGGCTAAGACAGGAGGATGGCAGATTTAAGGCAAGCTTCAGCAACTTAATGAGACTCTGTCTGGAAAAAAAATAAAAAATAAAAAGGGATAGGGTAGCCGGGCGTGGTGGCGCACGCTTGTAATCCCAGCATTTGGGAGGCTGAGACTGGAGGATACGGGTTCGCAGCCAGCCTCAGCTACCTAGTGAGGCACTCCGCAACTTAGTGAGATGCTGTTTCAAAATAAAGAATAAAACATAGGGCTGGGGTTATAGCTCGGAGGTAGAATGCCCCTGAGTTCAATCCCCAGTACCGCAAAAAAAAAAAAAAAAGGATAGGGTATAGCTCAGAGGTAGAATGCCTCTGCATTCAACTTCATTCAATGTAAAACTAGCTTGTATAATCTGAAGTAAAGTAACATGGAACGTGGCACCATCCTCTAAATAGAGATCAGCAGACTTCTGCTTTAAAGTCAACAATAAAAATTTGTGGGATACACTGCCTCAGTTACAGTTGTTCATTTTTTACATTGCCACCCAAAAACAGCCATAGATAAAAAGGAAACAAATGAATGTGACCATGTGCCAATAAAATTTTATTTGTGGACATTGGAACTTAAATATCATATAATATTCATATGTCATAACATCATATTTTTCTATTGATTTTTTTCTAACAATTTTAAAACTTAAAAAGAATTCTTCCTGAACCATAAAAATAATGTGGCAGATTTGTTTTTAGTCTGTTGTTTGTTGAGGTGCCTTGCTCTAAGTTAATGCTCTCCAAAATTAAATCTGCATATTCTTTGGGTAGAAAGATATGATAATCGGAAGACAATCCACTAGAGAACAAGCAGTCTTGTATACTATTTTACTAGTTTCTATATTTCCTTTTTTCTACATTCTACAATATACTTACAAGCAGCTTAAAATAGAAGTGGGTGAAAAATAAGTTTATAAAATATATTCCAAAACTGGTTTTAGTTTATAGAGAACACAATCCAGAAATAGAGTAACTACTTCAATAATATAGATTTTTAACTTGGTATAAGTAAGACTCATTGGACCCATAAACACACTCAAGGAGATTTAAAATAATTGCCAACAACTGCTGGACTCTCAATCTCCAGGAAAATGCAATGTCTTGTACATTGAAGATCCTCTAACTCTTTTTCTATTTGACATTTCAGTACATCATTCAGTGTTTGTCCTCATTCTCTAACACCAGAAGGGGTGTGTGTGTGTGTGTGTGTGTGTGTGTGTGTGTGTGTGTGTGGTACTGAGGACTGAGTCTGGGGGTGTTCTACCTCTGAGCTCCATTTTATTTTTATTTTGAAACAGGATCTCACTAAGTTGCTGTGGGCCTCACTAAATTGCTGAGGCTGATCTCAAACCAGTGATCCTCCTGTCTTAGCCTCTCAAGTACTAGAATTACAGGCATGTGCCACCACCCATGGCTGGTAGAAGACTTTAATATGTATATCAATGCTGTTTTCCAGAGGTTATCCACCAAGTTATCCCTTATCATTCTTCAAGGCCTGGCAGAGTAGAAGGCTGAGCCATAACACATGCAAGTGCCAAGAACCTAAGAAGTGTTGTAAAAGCAGACCTACTTGAATTAAGGGACTTAGAAGAATAAGTTGGTGAAAGTTTTCTTCTCTTTATTTCAGTGTTATCTTTGCAACACAACCACAATGTCTGAAAATGAGGAGGGGGGGGGAGAGTTGTGAAAGTTTGAGAGGAAATCTTGTTTAGGAACATAAAAATCCTCAAGAGTATGTTTTTAAATCTGAGTAATTTACCATGGTGCTTTAGCAGGACAATTCAAGGTGAGCTTTGTTCCTATAGATTTCATTTCTATCATTATTTTACCTTTGGTGCAAAGTGAAACTATTTCCTTATTCCTTTTTTGCAAAGTTATATCAGCAATGTTAATGTTTAAATGCAGCTTACTGGAGCCATTCAATTTTTCACTGATTGAAGTATAATATATTAAAAAATCAATCACCTTATTCTTTTTAAGAAAGTGGATTTTAACTATGTATACACATTCAGAGTCCTGCTTTTTGATTTTCAATGGAAGAAATTCTTGTTCTTCATTAGAGATTCAGAGATTTCCGTTTTCCTTTTACCCTGTGTACATTTTCTAAGGCTATCAAAAAATCATGTTCCTCCAGTAATTCAAACCTTTCTCTTTTTTCTTCTCATTACTATCAATCTTCAAAAAAAAAGTGGTTTACATATTAGCTTATGCGCATACACACACACATAGATAACTTTATTTCTGAAAATTAAATGTGATTTTTAATCATATTTTGTCAGGAAACTTAAATTCAACTTATAAAGTAAGAGAAACATACTAAACTATTTTGTGTTTCAACCTCCACTAAAGTAGATTACTAAAATAACTCAATTCTTGAGTGTAACTCATGATCAGAAGTCCTATATCATGAAGACTGTACTTTGACTTTATATTTAGAATTAATTCAATGTCATTGATTTTATTGTATTAAATATAATAATATGAGACCTTTTATCTTATCATTTTATGATTTAATTCTAATTGTACAATGTGTGAAAATTGAAATATCCCCCTTTTCTGAATGTATATTAGCACAGTTTAAATAACCCCATATAAGATTTATTATGCAAATACTCTTTATATGGGGGGCAAGAGTAGAAAAGAGGAAGAAAGGAAAGGAAGAAGAAATAAAGGAGGCTGAAGTGGAAGTTACAATACCCAGCTACCTATAAAGAATGTCATTGCTTTGCCAGGCCTCAGATCTAGCCAAGACAATACCAAATGACTATTCATCGCTGCTACTTAAACTCATGGAAGATGAGAGCAGTGACTTGGTCATTCGGATTCACCTGCTAAACTCATGTGGCTCTTATTTGGAACTTGGCAATGTCCTGCATTACCCATGCATACACTGCACCGTCATTTACAGATGCAATGAAAGAAACCTGATAAGATGAGTCTTCAGGAGACGAAAAGGCATATAACAAATACAAAAATTAAAACACTCGGGAATAAGGTAAATACTGAGAGTAAGAAGTGGGAATGAGACAAATATTGGATTAAGACAAATACTGCTGCAGATTCCAATGTCAATTCTAACAGTGCTCGTAAAGATTGGATTGTGTTGACAGTTGAAATGAGCAGCTAAAGCAGAAAGCAATAAAAAAAAAATCTTCTAGGCTAGAATCTTATGTCATTGAAATTTTTTTGACTGAAATAACTTCAATCATTAGATTATAAAAATTAATATACTCACAGGTAGTTGAACCTTAACGGTAATCAAGGCTAATAAATTAAAGCAATTAACTTAAGCTGACAGGTGATAGGTGATAGTTATATGTGAAAGTCATTCATGCTGTTAAAATATTTTTATTTATTTTTTACATTGATACTAAATTATCCACAAATATATGGTACCTACAAAGAATGTTGATTATAAAAAACAAGGATTAAAATACACAAAGTATTTTCCTCATATAATAGCACTTTTAAACCTCAAAACTCATATAATTCATTGTATTATCTAAATATACTTTAATTTGTTAAGCTGTAGTTCCATGATTATTGATGTTCATCTGAGAATGTTTTTCACTGAAGGAAATTAAAAGAGGCAGATTCATGCAGAAGTCAAAGCCTGGGCTCTGGCTCCTTGGTCAACTTGAGTAACCTCCAAGGACAGAGTAACTGAGGAGGGCCTGGCTTTCACACCAGCTTGCCCAATTGTGGGCCAGAAGAGAAAAGAGGGTGGGGCCTGAAAGCTATCAGCACTGAAGCATAAAAAGTGGAGTAAAACTCTATTAAACTGGGTTATTTGGGGAATTCCATGAGGTTATTTTACTATTATGTTATTAGTTCAGTTCTTAACTGATACATAAAAACATAAAAATGTACACACAAATGGGGTGCCATGTTATGCTTGATACATGTATGCATTGCATAATGTTTAAATTCAGTTAACATATTTTTTCTCCTCAACATTTATCATCTCTTCATGGT
>PVLC010020437.1:0-28713 GCA_004027655.1 Graphiurus murinus | reverse complement strand
AAGGAAGGAAGGAAGGAAGGAAGGAAGGAAGGAAGGAAGGAAGGAAGGAAGGAAGGGAGGGCAGGCAGGCAAGCAGGCAGGCAAAGAAAAGAGGAAGAAAGAAATATGTTCTCTAGCTGGGAGAGTAGCCAGCATGAGGTGGTGTTTTTAGAGCCTCGGCCCTTGTTTTCCAGAAGAAAAGCACATCCCTAGGCCACGGATAGCCTCTCACTCTGGAAGCTTATTTATGGTCTGATGTGTTGAAACAATAAACATGGGTGGATCTGGGGCTGGGAACTTGGGTGGGGGGGAGCATGGAAGGGGTTTCCCAGCCTTGTGTGAGAAGTGAGTAAGAGGTGGCAGCTTTCAGAGACCGATTGGAGCCCTTTTCTCCCTGCCAGAGTGCAAGTGCCAGCTGAGGCCCGACACCTTGCTTTATTGTGTGAAGACAGGAAAGAGATCTCTCAATTATCTTCAAATTAACTGCCTCTTGCCATTATCTGTTCCCTGAGGACCAATCAGAGAGTGTGCTTGGAAAAGCTGGGAGTCAGCCCACCACTTCATCCCCTCTCTGGGATCCCTTCCCACCTACCCCCCCTCCCAGACACGCACCCAGCCAAAATCATCTGTGGCTGCCATTTCTCATGACAAACTTTAATGCTTTAATTAGGAAGCATCTGCGTGTCCACTCTTCACAAACACCATATGGTGCTCAGTACGAAATATGTTTCATTTTCATGAAGGCAAAGCCTTAGGAAAGGGCAGCATTTTGAATATCAATGGTTGTTCCCACATTGAGTGAAGAATAAATTTGCTGTGCTTCAAGAGACCACAGTGTTGAAAAGAATGAGGGTGTTTGTTCTCTACCTGGCAAAACTTGGAGGGAAAGTGTCTTATGTTAGAATAAGAAAGCAGAATTCTACTTCTAAGAATCACAAATTCAAAGCCCTTTAGAAGTATATTCTAAGAATTCTCTAAGCATTCTAAAGATTTAAGATAAGAGATGTCCTATACTAACTTTTCCAACTTTTAACAGAATGATAAAATAACTATCTCTTGCATGTTGCGTATTTAGACAATCTGAGACCAGTCTTTGAATGCTGTAAAGGTACCTATCAACTTAGCACAGCTTTTGCCTATACCTGTTGAAGAGACTGGCTTTTCAAGGGTGCACACATGGGGAAAATTCACTGCTTTGCTTCTTTGACAGTCATCGACTGACTTGGGAAATATGACCCGGTGGGATATGGTCTTTGGGTTTGATTTCTTTTCAAATATTGTGTCCTTAAAATAACAAATCCAAGTTATCCAAAGTTTGCATTTCTTTAAAATGGCTTAAATGAGGCCAACTTCAGGGTCTTTTCTCTAGCAAGGAACTGGTGAGTGTCTGTGAGGGGGGAACAGGCCAAATTCCGACATGGGCCTTTTCCTTTTATGCAAATCACTCAACATGCAAATGATTAAATAGTTAAACCACGGCTGTGTTTAAATAAGCCATTTGTATTTTTTTCCTTGCTCACGTCAGCTACTATTCTTTGGTTGGAGGCAACAGGAAAGGGTTAAGGAAAGTCCCTGGGGAGATGGAGGGATTGGGCCAGGAAGGGCTATAATTAGTCATTTTCATTTTAAAATAAATAAAGCGGTCGATGGGATGGAGTGAGCGCCAACCCCCTGTCCCCAAACCAGTGGACTGGTTTCTTTCATCCTTGTCACCAGTGCCCCTGTTCTTCACTCCAGCTCGGGTGTCAGTCACCTGGGTGTCCTCTTAGACTGGACTACATAATTATGAGCTACCACATGTGGCTTCTGAGTCACAACTTTAATTATCCAAACTGGAGCACACAACAGAGTCTGAATTGAGTGAACAAAAGCCTATTAGAAGGTGATCCCCTGTGGTCACATTGTAATTATTGTCAGGGGCCATGGCCGGCTGTGGAATTATCTCTGCAATATCTCGCCAACCTTCTATGCTAGAGTCACGTGAATGATGATTTGTGCCATAATCTCATTTCCTTTAATGGTGTGACACTGAAAATAAAGGGGCGGGGGAAGGGGTTGCTGCCTGGTTCTGGCCAGAAACTCAATTCAGGAGGCCACCGCAGATGTGCAAACACAGCACAGGCTGCAATTATGGCAATGAGAGCCTCCAGCCTCACTCCCACAGACAAGGAGCTGGGAACCAAGAGATGTTGCCGCTCACAAAGTCAGCAACTGAGGCACGCAGCAAGAGCGGCAGGAGGCCGTGACAAATGAAAATAAACAGGAAACACCCAGTCAAGTGGCTCAGTGTGTGTTTTCCCGAGATTTTTACAAAAGCCTGAAGGTTATTCCACTGCAATGGAAAGTCTTGAAATAAAAGACAATAATGTGATGCTCACAGGCCTTTTCTTTGCTATAACGAAGCACCCTTTCCCTCAGGAGATGCTCATATTTTATCTTTCAGAGTCCTTAAAGTAATACAGAATGCACCTCAGTACAGAAGCATGTGAAGTAGATTTTTCTGTCCAGAACTTTGCGCTCAGCTTGATCATGTAATTTTTCATGTAATATATAAAGAAAAAGTTTTTGGTTCAAAACCTAATATTTTAATTGCTTCCCCCCTCCACAAAAAAAAAAAAAAATTCTGGAGATCAAACCCAGGGCCTCATGCATGCTAGGGAAGTTTTCTACCTCTGAACTACATCCCCAGACATTCCAATCTTTTTCTCAGACACATTTTATTTTTGGAAGGTATTCCTGAACAAATTTACCCTTACCCCAAGCCAACTTGTCAGGATTTATCTGTGTCTGTTCTCATTTTGGAATTAGCAAACGGAGGCATTCAAGGACCTGCCCCACACAGACACAGCGTGTAAATCTTATTTCCCTACTATCCTCCACATTCCATAAAAGCTATTTGCTCTAAACTTTTGGACATGGTCCTGACTTTCCACCTTGCTGTATGAGTTCATTCTGTTCCCTCAGGCTGGAATGTCCTTCCTTATTTCACATCCCATCCCTGATTGTGACATCCTATCCACCTTTCCTGAACAATCTCAAGAACCACTTACGTCTGCTTATTTTCCCAGGAATTGTGGTTCTTAATCTCCTTGAACCTAAACATGTTTTCTTCAGCCTGTTCACTTGTAACACTGCTTATTACCTCATCACACCATGCATTACAATCCCTCTTGTGCTTCTTTCCAGTGTAACCTCCTACAGACAGTGATTAGAAATTATTCACTGCTGTAACTTGGATCTTGACTGTCCCTCTCTTGGGAGGTGACGGAATCTCTGAGAGGTGAGGCCTACTGGAAGGTGCTTAGGTCATTGGAGGCATGCCATTGAAGGGGATTATGGGACTCTGGCCCCTTCCTCTCTCCCTGGTTCATGATGTAAGTAATTTTGCTTTGTCAGGCACTCCTACCATGATGTTCTACCTTACCAAAGGCCCAAACCTATGGAGCCAACCTATCTTGAGCTGGAACCTTCACAACTGTGAGCTAAATACACCTTTTCTCTTTGTAAGCTAATTGTCTCAGGTTATCTTGTTATAGAAACACAAAGCCACAGACTCATCATCCACATGTTCATCCAACCATCTATCCATTCTATAGTTCTTTATACATTATTGGCCAACAATATTTATGAGTGCCTATTAAATACTAAGAGTTATTTCAGGCATTAGGGATCTAAGGACAAGAAATACTAAATAAGACCTACTTCTCACATCCTCTAACATCAAGGAACTTAGATTTTAGTAAAAGAAGCATCCTATTCATCAGACTTCCGACAGTAATGACCCTCAGAACACATCCAACACAGTGCCGAATACATGACAGTTGGTAGTTGCTTAAATGATATTTGTTAAATTTAGTCAGAGGTAAACTGAGTAAACCCAATATTTCCTGAACTAACTTCTTGATATGAATACTTTACCTAAGTGCGCTAACATGTGTCATCTGTGATGATTCCTAAACTGTACATCTTTAGACGTATATAGCTTCCTGCCAAGAATTCAAAAACAAAAGGATCCAACGCAAACTCTTCCTGCATAAAATCTGTGTGAAGGCAAATTAGAAAACACGGTTTGGGAGGTGGCAAGGACTAGAGGAAGAAAGCTGTAATAACTGCTCCTTTAGAGCACTGGTCCTTTTCTTTCTTCAGCTGGTATTTGAGTGTTTATAAAGTGCCATACAATGCACAAAATATTAGAGAGTTTTATTCTTCATTGTAAACACTACTGCTGTAAGTTTAGGGAAGGCTTCACAGAGGAAGCTGAATCTGAATGATAAAATTTTATCCATATGTCCATGCCAGGAAAGAAAGTTCTTAGGTTGATACCATCATGTTGTCTCTTGCCATCATTTAGCCCTATTCCCCTCTCTATAAGGGTTTATTCATTTATAAAATTAAAATCAATAGGTAATTTGATATTTTGCTCTTTACACAATTCTTCATGCTGAAATTCAAAGCTACAAATTGAAAAAAAAGCCAATATAAAATTTGGAGTTTAGTTAATAGTAATGTTATTGATGTTAATTTCTTAGATTTGACAAATTTAACATACATATATAAAGGGAAACTGGGTGAAAGATAGATAGGTATTTTCTATTTTATTTTTTGAAATGTTTCTGTAAATATAAAACTGTTAAAAATGTATTTAAACAGTAAATAAGAAATATATCTTCCTAGAGTAGTCCATGATAAACAAGTATATCATTTAGAAACAGAAAACAAATATGCTTCACCCTTACCCATATCAATCTCCACTTATGCTTCTGTACATCCTTTGCTCAAGCTGGCCTGGTGGTGCAGAGCATGGAACACTCGCCCATCTGCAAACTCTTGAGCTCTCCAACCCTCCAAATGCAATTATAGGTCAAAGTCTTCCTGACTGCATTGGCTGAGGTGGCCCCAGTGACATTTTGCCTTGAGGCGTTAATCGTGACTTAGGCTATCCCTGGAGTTCTGACCACAGCTCTGTCATTAGTCTGCTACCATTGTTTTGTTAATCTAATGAATGGTTCCATAGGAAATAACAAAGTAAAGGCTTATTAAAGGTGAAGGCTTCATCCATTAAAATGTTCTTTGTCCTTAATGAAGGTCAGAAGAAGACTGATTGTGGGAGGAAATCTCGCTTTATGCTCACCCATATGTCTTAATTAATCACCATGTCAAGCAAGTCCTCACACTGGATTTGTATTTGCCCTTATTCTTTACAAGTTGCTGGGGAGGGGATTACTAAAATGATCTTAGTATGTTCTGCCATTAAAGCACTCTATGTGGCATAAGTATTCTCCAAAATATTTTAGCTTGTTTTCTGAAATAAAATATTGCAAGTATATGTTTTTCTTTAAATTTCTAATCTCATTAAAACAATTTAGATTTATCCTCTCCAATACGGTAGCCACTAGTCACACATGGTCACGAAGCACTTACAATGTGGGTAGTATGAAGGGAGATGTGCTGTAAGTATAATATTTGCACACTAGATTTCAAAGACAGTACAAAAAATTTAAATATCTTATTGATAATTTTATATTGGTTACATATTGATACTATTTTAATATGCTGTGTTAAATAAAATATATTATTAAATATCTTTTCAACTGCTTCTTTTTCATTTTTTTTAAGTGGCTAGTAGAAAAATGTAAATGGCATATATGGCTAAAATTACATTTCTGTCAAATAAATTGTATTTTTTTTTTTTTTTTTTTTTTTGGCGGTACTGGGGATTGAACTCAGGGGCATTCTACCTCTGAGCTATACCCCCAGCCCTATTTTTTATTCTTTATCTTGAAACGGGGTCTTACTAAGTTGCAGAGTGCCTCACTAAGTAGCTGAGGCTGGTCGCAAACCCGAATCCTCCGGTCTTAGCCTCCCAAATGCTGGGATTACAAGCGTGTGTCACCACACCCGGCTCAAATTGTATTTCTGCTGCCTTACAGGATCCAAAGAAAGTTGGTCAGTGGTTGCCTGGGCCTACCTTTTCCACCAAATGTATTTTAGATCTGACTTCTGAACAGTGAAGACAGGATGAAAAGTTATTTTATTTTATTCTCTATGATGTAATAAATCAATCAAATTAGGTTTAGCTTCTCTGTTTTGTTCACAATTTTTTTGAAAATGCAATTGGGAACCTTCATGTCACTGAACTCTCACTGTGGACCAGGGACTGTCTGTGTTAGGCACTGGGATAGACACCCAAGATCCCATCTTTGCTGTGTAGGCAATGTGTTTCTTTCCTACTTGATCCCTTCTTCCTCCTTACACAGTTATTTACCATCTACTTGGACAGCTTCTTCCTGTCTTCCCAAATTATCTTTACCTTTTACAAAAGAGTCTCTGCAGCAGACCCGACAGACCTTCTTGAGGACAAAGCCCATGTCTCAGCAATTGCTCTGTCTCCTGTCCACCGAAGGATGGCACAGATTAGTTGTTCCTTTCACATGCATTAAGTGAATAGTTAGAAGAACAAAAATAATTGCCCCATTTACTGAACACTAATAATATGTCTGGGTTTTTTTTTTTTTTTCCTAAGTGCTTTTCTTATATATTCTTTCATGGAACCTACTTAGCAACTCTATGGAAAAAATACCAAAATTACCTATGTTTTATATCTGAGGAAACCAAGGCACATAGAGGCTACATAAGGCTGATCAGTCCTCACACAGGTTGCAAGTGATAGAGCTGGACTCAAATCCAGACAGTACAGTGTGAGGGTGGACAGAAGAGAGTGGCATTAATCAGTGTGAAAACTGCCTTGGGGAGGCTGAGGCTGGTGTACACAGGCTGAAGTGAACATATGGGAAGGGCGAGAGCAGCTCTGGAGTCCCCTTCCACCAAGATGCCTGGACCCTGGAAACAAAAGCCACGTTCCAGCTTTCCCATCTGCTACTCTGACTCTGGAAAGATGGTTGGATGAACACTAAGTTATTTTAATGTAGGTGACAATCTGTCCCACACAACAGAAAACACGTGTTGCTGGCACATTGTGGTGGAGCCACTTAGCATGGCAGCTCTGTGCTGCGTGGAGAGAATAGACTGAGGCGTCCCCCATGCCTGTGCCCACAGTGCTCATCATCCGGGCCAGCCAGGCGAGCTCATCAATCTTCCTGACTGGGGAGAATCAGGACATTGTTCTTTGGGGAGCATTGACTTAGCCTTTCCTGGCAGTTGCCGAATGATGCTTCCACAGTCCACTTGGCAGCTTGGAAAAGAATATTTAGGAGAAGCCAATGATAATAGATACAGGGCATTACAGGCCTGCCCCCTACATCAAAGAGTTATAGGGAAGTGGTAGAGCCCAGAGGAGATGCAGGGAAGGTTGGGTTGGGGGGCAGACCAAGAACATCAAGGTGAAATGAGAAAACGTCCACTGAGTGTCACAAGTGACTGTAATTCTAGTTCTATGTTTTACTACCTTAAACAATTTACTTAGCTGATCATGGTGGTACACACCTGTTATCCCAGTATTTGGTAGGCTGAGACAGGAAAATCGCAGGTTCAAGACCAGCCTCAGTAACTTAGCAAGACTCTCAGTAACCTAGCAAGACTCTTTCAAAATAAGAAATAAATAAGGGCTGCAGGTGTAGCTCAGAGGTAAATCCCCAGCCTGCCTCTCTCTCTCTCTCTCTCTCTCTCTCTCTCTCTCTCTCTCTCTCTCTCTCTTTCTCTCTCTCTCTCTCTTACACACACACACACACACACACTCACACTCTTTACTGCAGGCTCTCAATGTATGCATTATTAAGCCAATGAAGTGATTTTTTGTCCCTAGAGTTCTTCAAACAAGACATATTCGTGTATCAAATGGTATTGTAAACATGTTTTCATTTTTTCAACAAAAGGCCAGGTGCATCAATTGAATTAGCCTCTGTCATTCCTCTGGCTTGTGAATAGTACAGGAAGTAGGTTGCAGGGAAATACAGTGGAGGTTTAGAACATGTCATATGTCCGTCTTTATACTTCAACAAATCAGCATGTGACACTAGCACAAAGATTGGTCTGGTCTTCTAAACTGCAGAAATGGTTTCCTGGTTGCTCTTGAGGTATAGTATAAAATGGTCTTCTAAACAATTTTGGGGGTCTAAGAGCTTGGCTTGTCATTCACAGCACTGACTTTTGGAAGTTTCTTCTTCTAGTTGGGAATTAAATTTTATACTGTGCACCACTTAACAAGATATTTTCTTTTCACAGCTGAATCCTATTAATCACAGAGCACAAAAAGACCTTATCTGTCACAAGATCTGAAATAAGAATGCAATACAACTGTCCCAAACTTTTAAAAATTGTCTTTAAGTAGAATTTATACAATATTCTTTTCCATCTGCATCAAGTTTCAATGTGTACTTTCTAAAGAGTGTACATTTCTAAGACTCATGGGAGTGAAGATAGGTTTAGAGAGGACATAATATAAAACACTACATTTGATTTGTCTGGGATGTTCAGTTCTTTCATGAAGCATTGCTATTTTTAGATGTTAGCATCTAATTTTAGACTTGTCTGTCTAATTTTAAACAGTAAGCCCTTCAGGCATCAACCATGACTAATTGTATGTTTTGAAGAGTACTTAGCACATGGTTGGTGCTCAATAAATGTTAAAAGATTGAAAATGTTAACAATAATCATATTTGTAAGCACACTGCGCAGAGACTGTTCCTAAATATGTTCCAGTGGAAAGCTCAGTGCATTGTTGGCAGGCAAACAACGTGGAATGATAATAACACCAAATGGTACTCTTGTTTTTTTCCAGAAATAAAAGGGGAATTTAGTGACACTCAAACTGATTTCGGGTGTAGTAAGCAGATAATGGCCACCTAGAGACATCTGTGTCCTAATCCCTAAAACCATACATAGTTTATATGGAGATGAGGAATTAAAGTTGTAGATAGAATTAAGGTTACTAATCAGCTGGCCTTGAGTTGGAGAGTTATTCTAGATTATCCAGGTGCGATCAATGTGATCACAAGTGTTCTTATAAATGGAAGAGGAGGAAAGAAGAGTTAGAGTCAAAGAGAGATTTGAAGATGCTTTGCTACTGACTTTGAAATTGAAGGAAGGGGCCATGAGCCAAGGAATGCAGGTAGCCTCTAGAAACTGAAAGAGGCAGGAAAAGCTGATTCTCCCTGAGAGCATTTGGGCAAGGTATCCCACTGATACCTTGACTTTAGAACTTCTGACTTCCAGAATTGCTAAGATAAGTTTGTGCCATTTTAACCCACTAGTTTTGTTATAGCAGCAATACAAAACTAAGACAGGGTCTTATTACAACAGACTCATTGGGTGACGATTGGTGCTGAGTGGTTTGAGTACAACCTGGAATATTTACCAGCATTACCCCCAAAAGATAAGAACAGGAAAAAAATAAAAACACAAAAATCTCTAGGTTTACTACAACCACCATTATGCAGAAGAACGTATAAGAATCATAGAAAGGTAACAAGGAATGTGGAGAGTTGTTTGCATCAGGTCAATAAAATTATGGTTTCTGTCTTTCTTTGAAATTCCTTTTATTGCTGCCCTAATAGTTTTAATAATACATTTTTTTAAAAAAGAAAGAAAAAAAATCTAAGTTTTAGAAACAGACATTAGGCCAGTATTTTCAGACAAACACACACTTTCTAAGGGTGATGTGATCACAAATAGTACTTAGAGAACATTTTTCCAGATCTTCAGATTTCTTCTGGTTTTTTTTCCCCCTAATATTAATCTGGCCTAAGAATGAGAACATGTCTATGTTCCCCAAAGCCTCTCTCTGGTTCATATAAAAGAAACTCAAACCCCTCACTCATCTCAATTAGTCTGGTTTGTTGGCAAAGGTAGATCTTTCCAGGGCACCAAACAGAGGAGGTTCATTTGGGGGGCACCAAAAACCCCTAGAACTCCAGTTTTCCCCAGCCATGGGACAAACTGGCCAAGGTATGGATGTCTTGAATTCAAATTTATGGTAAGACAGACTAATGGAATATTGACTTTTTAAAATCACCTTTCAGTTATTGTCAAAATACTTCACTCTCAAAGAATAGATCCAAGGCACCAAACCAAAGAGAATGGAGAAATACTGAACTCCAAAAAAAACTTTCCCCCCATACACTTAAATAAAATTTATAATGTTCAGTTATTCTCAAATTTTTCTCTATAATGTGTTACTACCTAGAAAGAAAAACACAACCCAAATAGTATAAACTTCTGTGTATTCTTCCAAATGTAAATAGAATATGTTCTGGGATTATTACATTTTTTAAGCTACACTCTAATAAACCTTTTGGATAAAATTTTCAAGTAGTTTTTTATTTGATATATATTATTAATAATGTTTCTAAAATCTATTTTACCAAATTATATTGCAAGCTGTATATACTAACTATGGCCAGTTTCTCATCTTATTTCATCTAATAAAGTGTTGAATATTTTCCACTTCCCAATTTCAAAATTTAATTAAATGCTAGCTTCCAAATTATTAGCTTTACTGGTACATACCTTTCTCTTCCATTAAATATAGAAGGAATGTCTAATGAAATTAATATCCAATAAAATTAATGGAATTGTTGTTATTTTTATTTTTATACACAAAATACATGATTCTATCTTATCTTCTAAAACTAAAAACCAGAATTTGATACACACACAGACTTAAGTTTACCAAAAAATTATCATGCCAATTTCCAGTTGCCAATAAATTTGTTGAACTTCTTTCTTTATATGTAACCTTTTATCGTACGCACACATTGCCTTGCATTATTACAAATTATAACATAGTAATTTATCATTCTATATTTACAATATTATAAAAATAAACTAATTACACTTAATTGTCATCATTTTAGTCTTGAACTGACTTACAAGATGCATTTCACAATTTATTTCTTTTTAGGTCTTATGATAATTCTCAAAACATGTAGTAGCATGTTTATTTCAATTAAAAATTAAACTTACAGTCTTTTTTTGGCAAGAAGCAATTCTAATCTGGCTAATTTGCTTTAAAATTAATCTGGACTTTGCCAATTGGGGTTTATGGTCAATATTTTCCAAAATTAAATGAGTTAAATCTTTAGCTTCTGAAAAATATGAATTAAAAAGATATTATAAGCTGGATGTGATGGCACACACCTGTAATCCCAGTACTTGGGAGGCTGAGACAGTGGGATAGCAGGTTCAAGACTAGCCTTTGCAACTTAGTGAAACTCTCAGGAAACAAGGGAGGCTCTGTTTAAAAAAAAAAAAAATTTAAAGGGTTGCAGGTATAATGCCCCTGGATTCAATACCCAGTACCTCCCCAAAAAATTATAAAAAAGAGCATTAGGACAAAGGCATAATAAAATTAGCAATATATTTATAACCTTTTAAAATATGTCAGGTTAAATAGAAAGCTTCTAAGTGAAAAAATAAAAGTGTAACTGATAATCATTTAACAAGTCTTGGTATGTTTTTGGTATGTTTCCCAGAAATTGAGAAAGTAAATAACTATAATGCCAAGTTATTTTGCAAGCCAAGTGGTTTCCAATTCGTTAATTCAAATAGAATTGAAGGACTGGCTAATAAAGTTAAAGCTAAATGATTCTTAGATATATTTTGATGATAGAGCATTATTTTTGAAGGGGGGAGCTGAGAACCTGGAAAATTTTTTTAAAGAATTCAATGAAATGCTATAACAAAACTTTCCATATTTTATCTCTTTATTTATATGAAGAAAAATTTTCAGTGCTTCAATCTATAAAATTGAAAAGTAGAAATAGAATTAATGTTGAACTCTATTTCATTCTAGTAATAAGCTATGAGAAAAATAAAAAATTAAAAACCCTATTCTTTAATTTGACTAGAAGACACATGCTTAAAATATTTTTTCTTTCTGTTTAATAATTATTCATGGTTGTTTGGATCAATGGAGTACTTATAATAAGCATGATAAATGAATCTAGGAGAAATTTATTACTTGTAGAGCTGCACTGTCCAGTAGCAAGTAGCCTTTTCTGTGAAGACAGTGATGCTGCTCATGTGTTAATACAAGAGCCTCCAGCTCACCACTCCTGACTGCTGAGCACCCATAAGCAAGATGAGGTAGGCACTGATTTTTAACTTTTAGTTTTAGTTAATAGATTTAAATAGCTACCAGAGCTAGTGGCTACCATATTGGATAGTGCAGGTTTAGATTCTTAAGAAAACAGGGACAAAAATAAATTTCCAGTTTATATGCTGATTTCTGTTGTATTTATACAAAAAAAGTACAATAAGTTAATTAATAAAAGACTTTAAAGGCTATAGTATATTATTACCTAAAAATAAATTACATTTAGATAACATTCTGTGTGGATAATAGGGGGAAAAAAAGCAGATTTAAAGAAGAAAAAAAGATAAAAATTTCCAAATGTTAGAGGAGATCTTGCTCATATCTCTCTGCATTTTTTAACTGGGCCATGATAGATATCAAACCCTAACAGTTACTTGGATACATTTAAAAGAAGAATGTAACAGTTTTATTTTTAAGTGTCAATATTTACAATATATAAGAAATTATATCCTTGGTAAGGTTTCATTTCGATAGTTGTACTGTCCACAGCCCAGTTGTGCTAGCACACTGGAAACATTTCTTATGGGCCATATAGTTTCTCTTCTCTTGTCTTCTCTCAACCTTTCCCTCCACATTCCTGCTTCTCTTAGCAAAAAAAAAAGCTTTCTTCATTCTCCCACTAAGGTCCAGATAAAGGCCTCAGACCTGAGTCTACCCAACCTTTCAGCTCAGCAACCTGCAGCTGACTGGCTCAGGTGCTCTGCTCCCCAACTAAGGATCGATCGGGCTCTGCTCTATGTAGCTCATATAAGATGTGCACTTTAATGAGCGATGACTTGAAGTGACTTGAGTAAATAGCAGTTACGTATTACAATCACCACTGGGGACAGAGAGATAAAAGGTAGAGACGAGGAGGTGAGCCATGAGTAAGCAGGTGGCCAGGTGGCCACAGACATGTCAACACTTGCACAGTTCTTACAATTACTAGGCACCACGCTAACAAATACATTAATTCATTTAATCCTCAGCATAACCCTGGGAAGGAGATATTAACATCCACATTTACCGATGAGGAGACTGAGGCTTAAGATAACCCCATGGTCACATATTTGATTCATGGCAGAGCCTAGATTCAAACCCGTTGAGCTAAGCTGCCTCAGCAAGTTTATCTCTGTATCTAGACTTGCTTATGGCAATAGCACTAAGTATATTCTGTAATAGGAAATAGTAACTAATAGGAAAAATGGTAGCAACTGATATCATGCGACTCAAATCGTTGGATTTTGGAGAATTAGTAATCAATGGAAAAAGGCAGTAGCATTTTTAATACCTACTTCATTTCAGGCACTTTGTATATATTATGACATCTTATACACAATACAATAGAAAGAAATACATATTTAAACCCCATTTTACTGTCAAAGAAACTGAGGAGGATTGAATAACTTGCCCAAGGTCCCACAAAGTTATGGTAGCATAGCCAGAGTCCCCACCCAGGGCTGACAGCAAGGCCTGCAGACTTCCCTCTAATCTCTCTGCCAGACTAGTGTCAGTCAACACAAATAAGGTGACTTGCAAGATAAGAATAATCCAGTCAATCATGAAACAAAACAAATCAAGAATTAGCTTCCTCAAAGCAAAGTCACTTTTTAGATTCACTTACTTGCAGACGTATGTTTGATTAATCTGATTTAAATATACTTATTCTATGTTTCCTGCTGCCTATGCAGGCATTAACCTAGCCGTTGCTTAACTCTGTTGCATATTGATTCAGGTTTCCACTGAAACAAGGAAAAGCTCTGACCAAGTCGTGGCCTAGGATACAACTATGTGATAGAGTTTGTTTTTGCTTTGCCCTTCTTGTTAGCTAATTCTTTTCTTGTTCATTTTAAATGAATTTTCACCTAGGTTACCCTGGGACTCTATCACATCTCAACTTCTTCCTCAGTCCAGTCCTGCTTCAACCCTCTCCCCTCCACAGGTGAGGATTCCAAGTGCCCTCCTCAGTAAGTATCTTGCACACTATACACTATCTCTAGCAACCAACCTGTAACAGCACTTTTTACGAGCAAGGAGCACCAATAGAAAACGGGTGTCCTTTCTGTAACACCCCAGTCCATTCAGGCTATCATGAGACAGCATGAGATCGCTCATTCTGGGGCTTGGATAGCTGCTTAAGCAGGCCTGTTGGTTAGCTACTACCAAAACAGCCTCCCATTTGCAATATTCTTATTTTCAAAGAGCACACAATAATTTATTCTTATTCATAAACCTCATTAAGGTAGATTCATCTTTATTGTACACATATTCACACACACACACACACACACACACACACACATACACACACACACAGAGATTTATTTAACACTACAGTGCCTAGTACAGGCACTGTACTAGGAGCTAGGGATGCAAAAATGAAAGAAATCCCAGCCATTATGGGGCTTGCAGCAGAGTAGGAGGGCACAGTCTCTAGAACATTGGAGAGCTACAGAGGAAGCATGAACATAATCTTTTGTGAGTTTGCCGATAGTGTGACTGAAGTTTCAAGATGGCAGAAAGGGACGTGGTCAGGATACGTGGAGACTATTGCCCTCATTACAGGCATTTGACTCCAGTAGTGAGGAATGCAGACCCTGGAGCTAGACTGTGTGAGTCTGAATCACATCTTCATCACTGTCTAGTTCTTACTAGGTAAGTTACTTAACCTCTCTGGGCCTCAATTTCATCTTCTACAAGATGGCATTTATGCTCATCAGCTCAGGCTATTGAAAAAATATAACACAGGATGAGTAATTTAAGCAAATACTTATTTTTCACAGTTCTGGAGGCTGGAAAGTCCAAAACCATGGTGATAGCCGGGTTGTGGTGGTGCACACCTGTAATTCTAGTACTTGGGAAACTGAGACAGGAGGACCACAGATTTAAAGTCAGCGTCAGTAATTTAGCAAGACTCTCAGCAACTTAGCAAGTCCCTGTTTCCAAATTTAATATATATGGCTGGCAGTGTAGCTCAGAGGTAGAGTACCCCTGGGTTCAGTCCCCAGCAAAACAAAATCCAGGGAGCTGATGGCTTCAGTTCCCTAGTCAGGGCTCTCTTCCTAGCTCTCAGATGGTGGCCTTCTCCTGTGTCCTCACAAGGCCAGCAGAAAGAGAGGGGAAGGGAGCTCTCAGGCATCTCTTCTTGTAAGGGCACTCGTTCCATCCTGAGAGCAGAGGGCCCCAACCTTATGACCTCATGACCTCATCTAACTATCTAACTCTAAACACCTCCCAGAGGCCCCGCCTCCAAACACTATCACCATCACCAACACGTGAATCCAGTCTTTAGAGTGGACCAAATTATGCTTTCCTCTTAGGTTTGTTGTGAGGATTTAATGAGCCAATATACACAATGTACCTAGACCAGAGGCAGCCACATGTTTAATGCTCTGTTTGTAAGTGCTCGCTGTTATTATTACTAAAATCACCAGAGCTGACTCAAAAACTGGGAAATGTCAAGTGTGTCAAGGCCTCCCTTTTTGGAGCTCAGTTCCTTGGAGTCAAATTTCTCAAAGGAAGGGGGGAAATGGGCTTATTCTTGAAATAAAGAGCAGGCCTATTTTCATGCAAATATTGGCTTTGAGAGTCCCTTTGCAATCAATTACTACGAAGGTGAAAATCTTAAACCTCTGTTCCCTTCACTTCATACCTCCTCTCTGTTTTCCCCCTTTTCCTTTGTGATCAAATGCTTAACGATCTTAGAAACATGTCCACTTAGGGGATTACTCTTGTTAGTGAGTATTTAGCTTTTAATCCCACAGGGCACAAGCAGGTTGAAATATAAGACATCATAGAAAAAGAAGAATTCAACAGGGTTAATCTAAAGGTGAGAGGTGGAAGAGGGTGAAATGAAATCCAAAGTAAACCCATCTCAATGAAAATACTAGTTTGTTTTAAGAGAGGCAGGCATTGGTTATTTTTTCTCAGCAAATTGGTGTCTCTGGAATTGTGTATAAAAATAATACATTTTACTCAGCTGTCATACCTTCTTTACCTATGGAAGGCTTTAGTGTATTTTCTACTGGAGGCAGGCTGTTGGATTCAGCTCTGCATCCCAGAGATATGGCATATCCTTAGTTAAGCAAACAAAAGGAGATTTCAAAATTCTTTAGACTGGAAGAAATGGATCCTGTCTCTTTTTTGGGATACTTCAGTCTCCTTCGCTTGTTTTATTTAGATTGCTGAATTTTCTGGCAATTGTGGACAACTTGACTGTTTTGGCTATTGCAATTTTAGTCATGTCCGCTGTTAAACAAGAAAGTTGATAGCCCCAATCCCTGGTTGACCTCTTCAATCTTATTTATTTCCCGCTTGGTCGTTCTCCTTTATGAAGAATGGAGAAAGACTCTTGTAATTAGAATAGTGATGAAAGAATATGAACACACACTTATCAAAGGTGAGAGAGAAATGGGGACTCTCATATATTTTTCTTAATGACAGCTTTATTGAAGTAAAATTCACTTATGATCCTTTTAAATGGGTCTCAGTGCATTCATGATTGTGCAAGCATCACTGCTATCTAAATTCAGAACACTTTCATCACCCCAAAATAAAACTGTATGCCTATTAGCAGTCACTTCTCATTCCCTCCCACCTGGCAGCCCCTGGCAACCACTAATCTACTCTCCATCTGTATGCATTTGCCTCTTCTGGATATCTCATTATATGGAAATCATACATGAGGTAGCCTTTGTGACCCGCTTCTTCTTCCACTTAACATTTTCAAGGTCTCATACATTCTGGAGTGTTTCAAGATAGTTTGCTATCAAGGGTGTAAATTGGTTCAATATTTAGAGGAAAATGTGTCAATATTGATCAAAACTTAAAATGTGTATACTTTGACTTTCAAATTTTACATCCAGAAATGAACCCCTCAGAAATATTCTCAAGTGCATAAAGATAGCTATAGAAAGACATGCACTGCAGCACTGACCAAGACTGGAAAAAATCCAAAGTCCATCAGTGGGGGGCCTTGTTGAATACATTATGGCCCAATCCTGTAGCAGAGTGGTGGGCAGTCATCAATGGGACGACTCAGTCCTTTATGTAGGTCGTGAAATAATCTCCAGAATCTATAGATATGTGAATTATAAGGGAACATAGCAAGGTATATAACAATGTAGAAAGTTCTACCTGTGTTTAAAAAAAGTATACATTCAATAAGTATGTATGTATATGTATATATATATATGTATATATATATATATGTGTGTGTGTGTGTGTGTGTGTGTGTGTGTGCTTTGACTTGACAATGTTTCAACTTTATGATAATGTGAGAGTGATATGCACTCAATAGAAATAATACTTTGAATTTTGACTTTTCCCAAGGCTAGCAATATGGGGGAAATATGGTACCATACTGTGTTGAGAGTCTGGATAGCAGCATCAAGTTGCAGCTCCCAGTCATACCTAAAATCATAAGAGGAACCAATGGATCCTCTACAGTGCACTATGATGCTAAGCTACAATGTATGGACGGTCAGGTGTATTAGATGCATTTTTGACTGGTGATTTATTTATTTATTTATTTATTTATTTATTTATTTATTTATTTATTTATTTATTTAATTTATTTATCCTAGGGATTGAACCAGGGGCATACTACCTCTGAGCTACACCTCCACCCCTATTCTATTTTTTTATTTTGAAACAAGGTCTCACTAAGTTGCTGAGGCTGGCCATAAACCTGTGATCCTCATGTCTCAGCCTCCCAAGTACTGGGATTACAAATGTGTGCCACCAGGCCAGGCAATATTTTCAATTTATGATGGGTTGCTCAGTACATAATTCCATTGTGAGTCAAGGAGTATCTGTGCATGCATACGTGTGTGATCTCTGGTAGGACATCTAAAAATGTACTGATAGTGGTTGGCTCCAGGAAGGGGAAATGCAGATCTAGGGAGGAGACAGGGAAGGACAGAGAAAAAGGCTTTCTCCTTGCTGTATATCTTTTGGTATTGTTTGAACTTTATTTACCACGTACATATATACTCTGAAAAATGTGAATGGAGATAATGCTTGTTTATTAGTTCTATGGGCATAGTAGGTAGGCTCTGGAGAGTACACAAGGAATCCCATGGCCCCTACCCTGCAGGAATATGTGGTCAGTCCCCAGATCCCAGGACTGAAGTCTCAGGTAGAGAGGACCAGCTTCAGTGAAGCGTAAAGACCTAGGATTTGAAGTTCAAAGATTTCTGTTATCTTCCCAGAAATCTGTTGACACCTGCACAGCATTTTTACCTGCCAATTAAAGGCAAATTGTGCACTTTGATGTCAGAGAGTGGCTGGAAAGGTAACTTCAGAAATGCCCCCCTCCCCTCGGCTGTGCACTGTCTCTCTCTGATGCTCCTGGCCTGGTTCTGAGCGCTGCACTCCTTTGAAGAGGATGCTTGGGATTGTGTCTGGGACGCAGCCCATTATCTCTATGCTCCCCTTGACCTTTGGTGGGAAACACTGCCATTTCCTGCCCTGTTTCCTCCTCTTTTGTCTGCTTGTACCAAACACCGACCCCAGGTGGGAGAGAAGACACAGTGGAGGCCTCTGCCTCAACAGCACTGATGTCTGCAAAGTCAGTCACTTTCAATTTTGGTTCCAATCAAAGCTCATTTACTCCCACTAGTGTTGGGATGAAAGTCAAAGACCAAGTGAAAGACAGATTGTGTAATTTTTATTTTTAAAGGTGGTGTTTAATTATGGAAGGTATGATTAATATTTCAATACTGCTTATAATAGCTTCATTTATTTTTTTCAGCCAATAAGAAGTAAGAAGTCTTGTCTCCATAGCCAAAATCTTATATAATTCCTCCCAAGCTACACAAAAGTCTCTCTGTTGCTACCTCGAATAGAAATGTCAATGAACATCATGTATTAAAATTCACCTGTACTTACCCAACACCTTTTAAGAATGCTCTCCAAATTGCCTCAGTAACCTCTGGCGTCAAGACCTGGTGAGAATATGTGGAGTTTTCCTTCCTGTTTGAGTAACACCTATTAAGACAGGTAGCAATTAAAAGCAAATAATAAGTTTTAAACCTTAAAGGAAGCTTTTGGAATGTTGCTGAAAACATTCAGTTATTGGACTGTTAGCTGCCACCTACATGCAAGGCGATTAGTAATTAAACAGCAAACTCCAGTGGGTCTTAAAAGCAAACCACTTCTAAAAACAAAAATGGTCATGTCACAGTCCCATTGAGAAATGTCCCATTGAGAAATTCCCATATAGGAAATGTCATCCTTTCTTTGCACTATTGCCAGTGTTGCTGAACACTAACTCACCCACAGAGCTTTAAGACAGGCAGTTTGCTTCTGCAGCAGCATCCTTGCCACTGTGCAAGCACCTCCAGTGCAGCAACACCAGAGAGAGCAACAGAAGCTGGCTTAGCCAGAGAGAGCAACAGAAGCCGGCTGCACTTTTTAGAGTCACCTGAGAGGAGGGGGCAGAAAGGTAAAACATACCGGCATCCAGCCCCTACCCCAAAGACTCTTAACTAATTAGTTTGTGTTGTTCCTGGAATTAGTACCTTTTAATGGCTCCCTAGGTGTTACTAAAGTATAGCCAGAGAGCCAGGCATGGTGGTGCAGGCCTGTAATCCCAGTATTTGGGAGGCTGCAGGTTCCAGGAGCATTGCAATTTCTGAGCCAGCTTCAGCCACTTAGTGAGATCCTGTTTCAAAATAAAAAATAAAATAAAAAGGGGTAGGGGTGTAGCTTGGAGGTAGAATGTCTCTGGGTTCAATCCCCAGTACCATAAATAAATAAAGTACAGCCAGAAATGAAAACCACCAGAACCCAGAACAGGTCTTCCTCATTTCTCACCTAGATTCTGGGAAATGCTTCCTCAGTGACCTGGAGATAATCGTCTCAGTGTGTTACAATAATTGATTGATCCTATTAATCTACTTTTCATGTAGAATAATACTTAAAATGGACAGAATGAAAAAATGTCAACTACTGTCACAGGGTGGTGAGTTTTCCCCTGTTCTTATTATCCCAAAAGAAAAATTTCATTTGGGATACACAGATAGGATGAGCATAGAAGGGTTTTACTGGGTAAGTCCACCAAGAAGGTCAAGGAAAAGAGAAAGAGGGTCTGCCACTTGGTGAGTTTTTATGCTGCCCAGAAATTTTATCCATCCTCATGCATTCGAGGTGGTCACTTTGGGGTTTTGCACTACAATTTAGTGTGACTATACTAAACTTACTATGTTGGAATTTTTCTGCTGGTTAGTATAAAGCTGCAAGGTAATAGGCTGAAGTCTCTGACCACAGTTGGGTGGGGCAATCTCCATTTCTATTCTCAGAAGGCTGGCTGGATATTTCCCAACTCATTTCTTTCCCTGCTCCACTCATTTTTAATCTAGCTACCTAATACTACAATTAAAAATAATGAGAGGAGCCTGTAATCCCAGTACTTGGGAGGCTAAGACAGAAGGTCACATGATGAGGACAGCCTCAGCAACTTAGTGAGACCCTCAGCAATCTAGTGAGACCCTGTTTCCAAACCAAATTATAATAATAATAATAACAACAACAATTATAACGGGCTGGGGGGTGTAGCTCAGAGGTAGATGTCCCTGGGCTCAATCCCCAGTACAAAGTGAGAGAGAGAGAGAGAGAGAGAGAGAGAGAGAGAGAGAGAGAGAGAGAGAGAATGTTTTATCTTTCTTCCCAGATTTTTTCTTATATGCATAAAATATTTTTTTTCTAACTGAAATTCTGCTATGATAGTTTCTCATAATCTTTTGTTCTGCTTTAATAATTCATTGTGGGCACAGTTCCATTTCAGTAAATATAGATTTGTGTCCTTGCAGTGGCTGCAGGGCATCTGAGTGGTGCCTGTGCTATTGTCTTTAACCAACTTATTTTAGGGTTGGGCATTTAGATTGTATCCTTGTGGGGTTTTGTTCTTGTCATTTTGATTTTTGGGGGGTATGTTTGTTGTTTTGCTTTGCTATTATAAAAATAAAATTAAAAAAAAAAATTTAGGGGATTTGACCAGTAGGTTACATTCCTAAATGTAAATTTGCTGAGTCACTGCATCTATTTGTTTTTAAGAATTCTGGGGCATGTTACAAATTGCTCTTCCACATCACTCTAACCCAAGGGTGCTTGAAAGTGTCTGTTCTACTGGTCCTGTACCAACACTGGTAGTATCCCTTTTTAAAATAATCTTTGCTCAATCTAGTAAGTGAAAAATGTTGCCTACCTCTTTTAATTTGTTTAGAGCAGTAGTGATTTTGAACATTTTTCTTTTCACATTTTTCTTTTGGGTTTTTTATTTTTATTTCTATATATGTTTATTTGGTACTTGGGATTGAACCTAGGGGCCTTCTACCTCTGAGCTACACCTTCAACCCCATTTTATCTTTTTTACTTTTCTATTTTGAAACAAGGTCTCCCTAGGTTGCTGAGAATCTGGCTAAATTGCTAAGCATGGTCTTGAACCTGCAATCCTCTTTTCTCAGCCTCCCAAGTACTGGGATTACAGGCTTGTGCCATCATGGCCAGCTAACTTTTTCTTTTTGAATTTGAATATGTTGTTTTGCAAATGTCTTATTCATGTTCTTTTCCCATGTCTTATTTGTGTTTATGAGTCATTTGTACATCAAGGTTATTAAGTTTGTCTCTGTTTCTGCTTTTTAATTTTTTAAAAGCTTTTTCAAAAAAGCTTTTATCCTTTTAGATTTGAATAGTGGTTTTATGGTATACTTTTAAATCTTTACATATTCAAATCCATCAGTCCTTTTTTGTAGGAATTTAACTTTTGATGTTACACATTGAATGCTTTTCCCCAAACTAAAACTACATATTTACCCATGTTTTTTTCTAGTATTTTTATAGTTTCATTTTCATGTCATTAAATCTCAGTTAACTTTTGAAGCACTTTGGGATTAAGTTCAAGTTCATTCATGCCCCTTGCCTTATCTGATCACCTTTTGGCTTGTATGTCTCTTTTGTTTTTGCTCACAGTATTTTGTTTTATTTTATTTTGTTTTTCCCTCCTCCCTAGAATACACTATGGGATCTACTCCCTCAGTACGTAGCCTATTATTACTTCGAGTTCTTTGAGAACAAAGACCAAAATGGCCTTCATAGTCTCAACACCCATCACAGTATCTGGAAGAAAATACACTCTTATTAATATTTGTTGAAAGAATTAATAAAAATTTACCCTCCTAGGAACCTTCCTCCTCGTGTCTTCAGGCAGAATCTGATATTCTATAGCTTGTTTCTAAAACACATCATTCAGATCATTGTTATCCTATATCATGTTATTATATGGTATTATAATTACTGGACCCATGTCTCTGTATTAATCAGGATCGACTTACATTTTATCACTTGCTCTTCATCAAGGGTGAAGTACTCAGCTAGTACTCAATACATGCTGTTAAATTCAGATGAAGGCATTCTGATGATTTTCCTGGCTGGTAAATCTTCTGTCTTTGATATGTCCTGACATGTCCTTATATTTAGAAGTAAAGACCATGGTAGTCTTTAAATAGTCAGCTAAATTATTAGATGACAATGTATGTGACCAAGTAAAGCCTACAACCAACATGTAGTAAAATAGTGCACCATAAAAATAGTGTCTCAGAGTAATGGTGAAGTCACACTAGTCATGCCTTCTGGCACCCCCTCCTGGACACTATCTGCCATGTCATTCAGAGTATCATTGCTGGCCCTAGAGCCCTTTGCTTGCATAAAGAAACTACAGATGAAACACACATCTGTAATCCTGGTACTCCGGAGGCTGGGACAGAAGGATCGGATCGCAGGTTCAAGGACAGCCGTACCAACTTAGCAGGATCTTCAGCAACTTAGCAAGACCTTATTTCAGAATTAAAAATAGAAACAGCTGGGGATGTAGCTTGGAGGTAGAATGCCCCCAGGTTCAATCCCCAGTACCAAAATTTAAAGAGAGAGAGCTAGCCATCCAGCCAGACAAACAGACAAGCCAATCAACTAACTTTTCTTCAAGAATGTTGAACCTAAAAATTAATGTGTTTTATTTGAGCAGATAATGACAATTGAGTCACTTATACTGTTCTCCTTGACTGCCTTTAACTTAGGAGTTCAATGGGGATTTTTTCCTGTCCGTTGACAATTTTTTTCCCTTTTTTATATACTTTATAATAAAGACTTTCTCTTGGTACCTCCTTTTCATTACAAGCCACCTCAAGTCCTTTTTGTTAGCAAAGTGCCATTATAAATAACAATAAAAAACATTTCATCGGCCTTAGGACATATAGAGGCTTTAGCTAAGAAATAGCAGGCAAGCCTTTTCAGATGGTTACATTACAAATTGGTTCCACTTAGTAGCACTGAACAAAATTGGAGTTTTCTTTGGATGATCATAATCTCGGGCATCTAATCCATCTCGGGCATGTCTTCTCACCACTCCAAGGTTCAGTTTCCTTTATCTGCAGACAGCGAGGGTGGGTCTATATGCTCTCTAAGGTTCCTTCCCTCCCAGAACTATATCTAATCATCTTTTTCCAGAAGGATAGGAACAAAGACCACCCAGGCAGCACAGGAAGAAGCATCTCTCCTGCTATCTGGCCCTGTAACCCTACCTCCTCTCTCTCCTGTCAGTCACCCCATGCAGCTAGGGAGTCAGAGAGTCAATTCCAGCCCAACCACACAACACGCTGGCTGCGGAGGACATCTGCCCTGTCCCTGTACAGCCACGCCACACTACAAGCCAACTGTGTTCGCATAACAGGATAGGAGGGTGCCGGCCAGCTTTTACAAGACACTGCGCTCCCGTTTCTATGCCTAAAGGGCTATAAGCAAGGGAATGATTTGTGTTCCTACAAAGGAAAGCCTTTTGCTTTGCTTTCTAAACCATCTCTTGAGTTTTTCATTGTCATATATGGGGCTTTAAAACAGGAGGATTTTCATTCTGGGACCTGTTGACCCTTACCCCACCCAAGGGGGACTGTGGGTTCAGGTAGACCCTGTCCCAGTCAGTTTTCTGTTCCTAAGGGACTGAATCAACCCTCCAGCCTTCAAGAGCCTCTGTTTACTCTCACTTACCAAAGGGCCTGCAAAGAGTGTGTTCATGGGCCCTGACCTCACACTACCTGGCTTTCCCTGAGGATGTTTCACACTAAAGCTTGGACAAGGGGAAGGGAAATAGAGCAGACTTCTCTCCAACAACACCTGGCCAACAAAACAAGCCCAGGTGCAGGAAGAGTGGAAGTCAGCTTCCCTGTGGTTCCTCAGCTCCCCTTACTCCTTCTGGATAAGTGACACCCACTGCAGGGCTCCCATCCTGCATTTTGAGGCTCTCTTGGAGCTCTGGAAACCACTCGCACCACCAGGCTGTGCTCAGGACCTGGGATGCAGTCCAGCAAAAACACAGGCAGACACAGCAGGTAGCCTTCCTCTCCTGGTGTAATAAATATCGCTTGGCTTTGTAGCCTGGTTATGGAAACTTGAGAAAATTGTTTAACCTCTCCCTATTTCAGTTTCCTCACCAGAGAAATGGGGCTGTTGTGATAATTACATGAGTAAGTACAGAGTGTTCAGAAAATGCCTGGTGAGGAATAAGCCCTCTAGAAGTTAACTGCACACATCAAATAAGACCACAGCATCTTTTTGTCCCCCTAGAATAGATCCTCCAGTTTATTGGCCTACTGCCCATTTTCAGGGAAAAAAAAAATACTCAGTGCCCCCCAGGCACACTCCCACCACCTTCTTCTTAATTTATTTACATATTTACATATTTACATATTTATTGTGTGTGTGTGTGTGTGTGTGTGTGTGTGTGTGTGTGTGTGTGTGTTTTACTGGAAATTGAACCCTGAGACTGAGCAATACTTCCAGCCCTTTTATTTTTTATTTTGAAAAAGGTCTCACTAAGTTAGCACAGCACGGGATTACAGGTGTATGCCACTATGCCCGGCTCACTACCATTTTATTTTTATTCACTGCTCCCCCAATTGCACCCCAGGCTACTACCATCCCTCTGGATCAGTCCAGCTTCTCCCCCTGCCCTGGGCAGTATCGCCCAGTTTGGGAATCTTTGCATCTAGATGAAGATTTATAGAACAATTTGTACTGGCCTACATGTATAATTCTTAATTTTTCTCTCCTTCCAAGCCTTCTTTCAGTCTGTGCATTGTGATGGTGTCTGCTGGAAAAACAACACAAGTGTTTGACTGGATTGGAAGAATGGTAGTAAGGGAGGGAAAGATAATAGCCAGTTATTAACTGCCTAAGAGCTATCTCTGGAAGAACTCAAGAATATTGAATACTGAATAGCTTTTACTAACAAAACACACATAATATTGCCTTTTACTATCTTTGCTTCCAGAGAGGAAGTTGATTTAAATCAAGGCTTGGGAGTGAACTCATAATCAGAAACTGCACCCTATTAAGTTTTGTCTACTTATTTTTGCACATATCTAGCCCAATTGTGTTATTTCAAAGGGTGCTAAATTTACATATGTTTGTAATTTCAATGGCATCAGTATGCAAAACATGCATTTTTTTTTCTCTAGTGGCATGATCTCTGGAAGCAGGTCCATTGATGATGAGACTCTATTTTTTTTTTTTTTAAATCAAGGGACTTGGATAAACTTAGTGACTCAAAACGGTTAACATATGACCCCACTTATGCTTATTAAGTCTAGAACAATGAATGCATGAACTTCAATTCACAAGCCTATCTCTCCAGAACTAACCATGATTGGGGATGTCATAAAGGAAGAATGAGTAAAATCTCATACTAATAAGGAGGAAAGGCTTTTTACAAAAGGCTGCTAATTGGGTGATTAAGCATTGTAGAGCTCTCCCTCACTCCCAGTCTGGGAGATTAAGGCTTGCTCACACAGCTGCCTGACCCTCTCTAATGACCCAAACTCGCACTGTCCAACAGGTACATGTGAATATTGAGCACTAGCAATGGGGCTAGTGCTACTGAGGACCCGATATTAATTTTATTTATTTTAATTAGTTTAAATTCAAGGCCAGGCATGGTGGTGCATGCCTGTAATCTCAGTACTCAGGAGGCTGAGACAGGACAGCAGGTTCAGGGTCAGCCTCGGCAACGTAGTGAGGTGCTTAGCAACTTAGCGAGACCCCGTTTCAAAATAAAAAAATAAAATAGGGCTGGTGGTGTAGCTCAGAGGTAGAATGTACCTGGGTTCAATCCCTGGTCCCATACACACAGACATGAAAAAAAATCAAATTGCACATTTGGTTAATGTCTCCCTCATTGCACAGTACAAGTACAGGACATTTCCACTCAAATCCCCATGATCAGGTAAAGGTCTGCAACGGATCCTTCAGAATATGAGAAAAAATTGCAAATATTATAGGCTAATATTCCTTCCACAAATCATCAGATTTTTTAAAAAAGGCAATGGCATATCACCAGAGACAGATTTGACATTCAGTTGTTCTCAAACTCTTCTTCAGGGTCATAAATATGTTGAGAAAAGAGATAAACTGAGGAGAGAGATTTTTCTTTATAATTCTCATAGGGTGGGCTGACTTCCTCCAATGACTGTTTTTTTTTTTTAGATCAAAGCACCCAGAGATGAATATGTAAATGCATTGTCAACTATTTCATTCCAGGAAGAAGCTATGACAGGATCTCATTCTTCTGATTTAATCCTGTATGTGCTGGCTATTTCCTATCTCCCTCTTTTCTACTGTGAGAAATGTGAATCCCATTAGCGGATTTGCCTTTAGCTCCCCTGAACAATCTTGAGTGACTCACGCTCTGAGCATCTTTGCTGCTGAGCTACTGTGAAGGGCAGAGGGCTGAAGATGGGAGGAACCACTAATATGTGCCTCGTTTGCAACTTTTCATTTCACTAGTTTAAAAAGCAATTAAGGAATGGAATGAGGGTCCTGATTAGATAGAGTTCAATTCCCCCCTTCTAATCACTGCAGAGGAGGCAGAAGCACAAAGGCAACCCATCTGCTGTTCCCAGAGTTGTCTATACTTTGAGAGAGCGTTTCTTTCATGGGAGGACACAGACCTCTGTGTGCTGATTTGGGTACCAAGAAACACAAAAACAATGAAAGCAGAGAACTGGAAGCAGTGACTCTCAGATCAGAGCTGAAAATGTCTTCTCTGTGTTCCATGGGTTTTTGCTTCTTGTGAGTCCAGACACCTGTCACTAAACTATGTGGCTGTGGGTGGCCCTATTGGTAGGAATTCCAAGCTCATCTGACCCTAGATAAACCTTGATGCTTTTTAAGGGCCAGTGTAGGTGCTGGACCATATAGTGAAAAATTGCTTTCTGACTGATTGATGATCCAGGATCCTTTGAGGTTACAAGTGTGTGGTTGGCTGTATCATGAGGAAGGCTGTATCATCAACAGGATGTGGCAAACCACTCATAAAGTGCTTACCAAGAGTCAAACCATCAATAATGAGATGGTTTTGAAGTTGAGGTTATGAGTCATTAATGTGCATGCCAGGTAGAGGCTGGTACTGGCCCTCAATGACACAGACATAAAGTTCATGCTTATTAGCATGCACTTTTAGGATCATCCTACAAAATAATAGCAGCCATTTATTGAGCACATAGTATGATTTCTGTACATGACATCTAAATCCCACAACCACTTTTCATGGGGTCAATTTTTCCCCCCTTCCCCAGGTGAAAGAATTGAGGCTCAGAGAGCTTAAGAATCACACATTCAAGATCACACGGATACAAAGTACCAGAGCCAACATTCAAACTCAGGTCCTTCTGACCCTAGAGTCTGAGCCCTTCTCATCTCACAAAGGCAGGTTGCAGAGACTGCATGTCTCTGCTCCTTTTTCCAGTCTGATGCCTCTGCAGGGTAAAAGGATGAATTTCAAGAACGTGTCCAGCTTCCTTGCCTTCCAGAGCCTGCACAGGAAAGAAAGGGAACCAAACGCCAACGGGAAGAACCTTGAGGTCATCTGCTACAATGAGTGGCCACGGACTCAATCCAGTACTAAATCCTTAAAAAGAGCTGAGCTGGGGTCCTCATCAGCTGGATGTGACCTTGGCAAACCAGCTCTTATAGGGTATGAAACTAGTACCTCGGGTAGTATGAGAAGTGAAAGTACGTGCTTTGTGTCTAATTTTGGCCTCATCAAAATTTCTGGTGGCTATCTACACAAGTTACAAACACATATATGTTTTTCTTCAGCAATTTGACTTTCAGAAATTTCATCTTCATATATACTTGCATAGGGCTGGAAGATGACGCTACAAGGTTATTCTGTGCCCCATTGTAATCCTACAAAATAGGAATTCAGATTGTCATCAATAAGAGACTGATTCAATAAATTACAGGGCTCCATAAAATGGAATACTGTGCAACTACAAAATAAATAAAAACTCCAGGCCTGGAGGCACATGCCTGTAATCCCAGTACTTGGGAGGCTGAGACAGGAGGATAGAAGGTTCAAGGCCAGCCTCAGCAACTTAGGGAGACCCTCAGTAGCTTAGTGAGACCCTGCTTCAAAATAAAACATAAAAAGGGCTAGGGGTATATCTCAGAGGCAGAGTGTTCCTGGGTTCAATTCTCAATATCAATAAATAAATTTCCAGCCAGGCGTGGTGGCGCAGGCTTGTAATCCCAGCATTCGGGAGGCTAGACTGGAGGATCCGGGTTCGCGGCCAGCCTCAGCTACCTAGTGAGGCACTCCACAACTTAGTGAGACTAGGTTTCAAAATAAAGAATAAAAAATAGGGCTGGGG
>PVLC010020436.1:0-29289 GCA_004027655.1 Graphiurus murinus | reverse complement strand
TTTTTTTTGCGGTACTGGGAATTGAACTCAGGGGCATTCTACCTCTGAGCTATACCCCCAGCCCTATTTTTCACTCTTTATTTTGAAACAGGGTCTTGCTAAGTTGCGGAGGGCCTCACTAGGTAGCTGAGGCTGGCCGCGAACCCGGATCCTCCAGTCTCAGCCTCCCAAATGCTGGGATTACAAGCGTGCGCCACCACGCCCAGCGGTAGCTTCATTCTTTGAGTGCACCACTGAAAGTTTTGTCCTAGAGACATGGAGATGACCTCCATTAAACTCAGTCATCTGTGTGTCCATTTGCCCTTATTGACATTTCTAAGTGCATGTACAGTCTTCAGTCTCCATCTGTATTCTCGTGTATACAAATCATAAGTATTTCATCTACATATAAAAAGATTATCTTGAGGTCTGTTACCAGGGCTTTTTAAAAATCATAATTTAAGCTGGGCATGGTGGCCCACGCTTGTAATCCCAGTACTTGGGAGGCAGAGACAGGAGGATCACAGGTTTGCTGCCAGCCTCGGCTACTTAGTGAGGCCCTCTGCAACTTAGACCCTGTTTCAAACTAAAGAATAAAAAATGGGGTTGGGGATGTAGCTCAGAGGTAGAATGCCCCTGGGTTCAATCCATAATACTGCTAAATAAATAAATAAATAAATAAATAAATAAATAAATAAATAAATAAATAAATAAATAAATAAAATTAAAAATATCATAATTTAGAAAACTTTAATACCAGCTAGTTTTGAGAAAGCTCTGGGGCTCTGAAAGATTAGTAGCCGATATCAAGTAATGATGAGGTACAGTATTTGAGACCTCACTCATGAATTTTAATGACAGAGTCTGTGACTCAAGTGACTGTGTTATCTGGGACACGTTTACCTTCTATACTATATACCTGAATTCTGGAGGGATAGGCCAGGGTTAAACATAGACCTTTGCTGAATATCTAAAGACCAGAATTACAACTAGAGTGACTGCCTGACATTTACTCAGGTGTAAGAGATTCCTGCCTCCTCTTCTATCCATCCATCCATCCATCCATCCATCCATCCATCTGTCCATGCATCCATTTATCCAGCTATTCATCCATCTATCCATTTGGCCATCCGTTCTTCCATTTCCATCTGTTCTTGCATCCATCCATCCATCCATCTGTCCATCCATCCATTCATTCATCTTTATAGTTCTCTTTTTATTAACTTCTAAGATCTTAGACCTTTTTCTGGTAAATAGGTAAGGAGGGGGAATGCATGCAAATGAAGTTGATCCCATTGATCATAATTAGCTCCAAACACCACATATCCTTCCCTCACTGATAAAGTAAGGCTATGGATTTTAAAAACAAACAAACAAAAAACATGTCTGGATAGTTTCCTCTGATAGCCTAAGTCAGTTGGAGAACCTGAGGGCCAGAAAAAGTTTTATAGAATGGCAAATGTAGCGATGCTTTGTTGCACCTCTCAGTGGTCTGTGGGGTGATAGGAGTCAGAGCTGATTGCTGAGCTAGACTTTCCTTCTTTACCATTGCCCAGATGAATATTCCAGACTGGTCCTCAGTTCTGGCAGCCATCAACCCCTCCAAGTGACTGAAGATTTGGAGAAGCCCTGAAGCCAAATGTGTAGACAAAAGCGCTGGGGGCTTTTAGCAGTGAGAGCAGCCATTGGCTCCATCTAAGTAGGGCTGTTGGGTGTTTTGTTTTTGGTTTTTTTTTCCTTTTTCCCTGGGAGGAAGTGACAGTGGGAAGCCTGGCACTTTCACATGGCCTATTTTCCCCATGGGAAGTTTTAAAAATATATCCATTAAGGCTGGTTTGTATATGCAACAGAAAGGCATGATATGGCCCTCAAATGAATATCATTATCTCCATCCGGGGGATGCAAGCTTTTGAGGGATGGAAATACTGCACATTTCCTCCAAGCCACAGGTTTTGGCAAAGCTCAACTGTGTTGAAACCATTCCCTTCTCTCTCCCCCACTCAGGGAAAAGCCTCATTAAGCAGATGTGTGAAGAGGTTTGTTACCATCTCTCTCTGCAGCTTCTGAAGTGGAGAGAAGGAGGAAGGGTAATGGGGGAGCAGAGCAGAGCTGCCTGTGTAAGTGTAGGAGATGACCCCCCTCCCCTTTGCCTTTCTGATCCCCTGGTCAGCTTTAAAGTAACATGCAGGAGACTAGGCTGAGATGCTGGAGGTTCTTGCTTAGGAACTGCCCAAAACATCTAAGAAAACAGGCATTTGGGGGCAATTTACAAAAGAAAAAAAAAAAGCTTTCAAGTCAACCACACTGACTGTCACATCACCTTCAATGGCCACAGTGGAGTCGTCAATAGCACAGGTCCGTAAACATGTGATGTGTGATGGGTCGTCCAGCTTTCAGAAAACAGCCTGTCCTGCGTGAGCTCTGCCGCCCTGAGCAGCAGTAGGAGGAACTGTCCGTTCTGCTTCTTCCTAACAGTGAAAACTTGACCAAATGGATGAAACCCCCAGAGCTACTCAGCTACTTTGTGGCAGTCTCTTTTAGCCAGTGCCTATTTTTTTGAGATTCTGAAAAATCCACTTTGGAGACCAGTGTGGAGGATCCTTAGAAGAATGAGAATGAAACCACCATATGACCCAGCTAGACCACTCCCTGGGTGTCTACCCAAAGGCAATAGAACCAGACTACCATAGTAATGCATGCATATCTATGTAGCAGCACAATTCACAATAGCCAAAATATGGAACCAGCCCAGGTGCCCATCACCTAGGATTACACTTATAGACGGATTACGTGTATGGTGTAATCCATAAATGGATTACCAAAATAGGAGATATGTACACGATGGAATTCTACTCAGCCATAAAGAAGAACAAAATTATGCCACTTGCAGGAAAACGGATGGAACTGGAGATTATGCTAAGTGAAATTAGTCAGTCACAAAAAGTGAAAGGTCAGGTGTTTTCCCTCATGTGTGGAAGCTAGGGAGAAATTGGGATACAAAAGGGACTCTAGACAAAGGAGAACTCTAGTGGAGTGATGGAGGGGGCTCAGGGAGGAAGTCGGGTAGGGGGAGGGAGACTTGATGAAGGGAATGCTTCAATGGACATGGTATACATATGCAAAATTATCAATGCCAATCTCAGTGTTGTGCACAGGGAGGGGGAGGGAGCGAGGTGAGAGTTGAGGGGAGGCTCCCCGAGTCCTGTGTGCATGTGTGTCTCTCTCACACGGAACATCATCATGATGTATGATTATAGTGCATCAATAGAAAGGGAAGGAAGGAAGGAAGGAAGGAAGGAAACAAGGGAGGGAGGGAGGAAGGAAGGAAGGAAGGAGTCCAGCTCCCTGCTGAAGATAGTTCCCAAAAGCTTCCATTTCCAAAGAGGGAGTAGGATTGTTTCTGGTCAGAAAACATCTGTTTAATCTCCAGGTGGCCAGAGGAAAAGGGCAGGCAGGGGTGATGGGGAGTAGCTATGGAGGAACAACATGCTCTTGTAGAAGCGCTCAGCAGGTTTGTCCTGGGGTCTGCTTGCTCAGAGCCGTGTCCCGCATCCACCTGGAGCTGTAAGAGGATCTGGGAGGTGTGTTTTGTCAGCTGGAGCTGCTGGCATTCCATTACAAATCAGAAATCTATTTGTGGTGGGGAGGGGAGGGATGGATTTTGGTCAGAGTCCTAGCAGTGTCTACTAAGGGAGGGGATTCAGGTCCGGTGGATGGAAACACAGTCATTCCAAGATGCCAGAGTAAGCTGCTCTTCAGTGGCCCTCCTGACACCAGGCATGGTTCATGTCCGGTCCAGATAACGCACTGTCGGCCGGCCACAGGAAGTGTGCAGACATTTACGATCCCAGGAGAGCTCAAATCTCTGCCCCAGCCTCTTTCTTAATTATTCTGTGTATGTCTTGTAAGGGGAAATAGATCTATCTTGCAGCTAACAAAATAGCCCTGAGGCTTGAAATGCATTTTATCATGGAGCATCTGAAAATAACTCAGCTCTGAAGTTCCATGATGAAGTTGTCCTCTGGCAATAGGGTAAAAATAAGTCTTTATCCAGTGGCAGCACAAGGGTAGCCAGGCGCTTGCAGTGACTGACTCTCGGCAGTAACTCTTAAGAGCCTGGATTCCAAGGAATTGAAAGTTCTGTGGGGAGGACTTGGGTTCACCTCGATGTTCATCGAGAAGAGAGGCTCCCTCCTGGTCCTGGGATTTGGGCTCAGTGGAGGTGTTCCTGTCCATGAAATATTGGAACTGATCCAAGAGAATGGCAAGATGTCTGGTTGCGTTTAATGATATTTTCTCATAAACACTGTAATATTTGGAATTCAGATGTGTCTCTGCATATTTCTGTTGGAAGCGAAGCAACATCATGATTATATCCATCAAGACATTTGAAAATGTAATTATTTCTTCTCCAGGGACGTGCAACCATTTCACCCCATTCTTTCTGCTTAAAGGCTTACTTTGCTTTAAGTTTACTGTTGTGAAACCTGCACAATCAATTAATTCCTACCTGTTTGATCACTTAGCATTCAACAGGAGGATCATTTGTTCCACTTAGGAAGTAGAAATATTTTCACGTCTTCGTTAAAACCAGTTTCTTCTTTTTCTTTTGGTACTGAGGATTGAACCCAGGGTCACTCTACCTCTGAGCTATACACTCAGCCCTTTTTTAATATTTATTTTTGAAACAGGGTCTTGCTAAGTTGCCCAGAGTCTCATTAAGTTGCTGAAGCTGGCCTTGAATCTGAGATCCTCCTGTCTCAGCCTCCTAAGTTCTGGAGTTACAGGCATGTGCCACCACATTGAGCAAAACCAAATTTCTTTACAACAGCTATGGTTCTTGGAGTGGGAGACAAAAGAAAGCACTATTTTAAATACAGGATTCTTTGATGGAGTAGGATGCTCTTTTCTGGATAGATACCTGTAGTTGATCAGGAGTTTTCTCTGAAAATATCAGAGGAACCTCAGAAGATGGGAAATAAGGGTATAATTACTTCCAGCTATGATCAGCAAACTATCATCCGAAGCTTCATGTTTAGATGTATCAAAATAACTTCTGACCCTCAGATAGATTTGCTGTGTCAAACCTTAGCAGGGCTTTGCAACTATATTCAGAAAGTCAACATTAGGAAAAGGATCTTAAAAATAAGCAGAATAATAATTACCATCACACACCAGGAGCCTTCCTGCAGGCCCCTTATGAATACCGAGTTGTTCATACTTAATTGCAGGCAACAATGACCACCCTGGTCTGTCATCTGAGCAATGAGATTAACAAAATCAGAGGAAAGCCGATTACAAACATATGTTTACACCCAGAATTTTAGCCCAGCAGCCCAGACGGAATGCCCAGCAAATGGCTCCCTCTGTGTAATCTATGCTTAACAGCATAGCTGCATAACAAGTGAATTGTAATAAGACTTGACCTGTGTGGTTGACCTTTCCTTAGGAGTCTGCTTTTCATTTTAACGTAGAAGTGGACATCCTCCAGAAGATAAAGTATCTGAGGTAACACTTGTCAGGTTAACGTTAGCTCAATAAACTGAAGGACATTGACCTTTCCCAGGAAACCATTGATTTGTGAGAAAGTATAGTGCAAGTGCCACGGCAGGCTCTGGCTTCCCTTCCCATCTTCTGGAGGACAGATACTGATGCGTCTTCTTCCCTGTTTTCTTCTGCTGGAAAGCCTGGTCACATCCTATTTATTTGGTAGATGGATTTTTTTGTTTGGGCACTAGGGATTGAACACAGGGACATTTTACTTCTGAGCCACTACCCCAGCTCTTTTTTTTTTTTTTTTTTAAACAGAATCTTGCTCAGTTGTTGTGGTTGGCCTGGAACCAATGATCAGATGATTTGTTGTTGTTGTTTTGGTTTGGGGTTTTGAGTTTTTGTTTTGGTACTGGGATTGAACCCAGGGGCATTCTACCTCTAAGCCACACTCCCAGCCCTTTTTAAATTCTTTTTTAAATTTTTTTTAAATTTTGAAACAGGGTCTTGCTAAGTTGCTGAGGGTCTCACTGAGGCTGCCCTTGAACCTGCAATCCTCCTGTCTCAGCCTCCCATGTACTGAAATTATAGGTATATATCACCATGCCTGGCTTTTCTGATAACTGTAGGAGTGTTCTGTCTTTGTCCCAGAAAACCCATGTCATCACTTATCCGATCACAGGTCTAGAATTTTCCCACGTGGGTAACACTATAACTCTTACTTGATTGTTCCATTCTCAAATATTGACCTCCGCCAGGTATGTTTTGCCTACTCGTGAGGCAGGCATTTTAAAAGAGACAGATATAGAGTGGTCTATATAGAGACCTCCAAAGGCTAATTCGCAGAGTCACCTCATTTCATGGCACGTCACCTGAGGGATAATGGGCTGGAGGCCACAGTTTGCATTAAACACGCTGTGGTCATGAGCTTCAGCAATCATGTACCGAGCTCCAGACGGTCTGAGATATGGTCCCTAATCTTCAAGGGTGGACAGACCATTTTGAAGGGAACCTAGGATTCATTTATGGACAGATGTTCATGAGGAGCCTGCTTTCTGTGAAGGCTGGAGGTTCAGCTAGAACAAGGCAGACCCTGTCTTCTCTGTTCATGCAGTTTGCATTTCAAAGACGTAATGCAGAATTTAAACTAGTAAAAATGAAATAAGAAAGTTAATTCAGATTAAATGATAAAAAAATACATCAAGATACTGCACTAAGAATGAAACAGAGGCCAGGGAAAGCATGTGGAGGGAGGGAGGGCCAACTGGGCTGAGTCCTACATGCCCAGCCAGGCATCCCTGTCAAGACCTGGGTATTTGGCTCTAGGCAGGCAACAGACAGTAAGTGCAAAGGCCCTGAGGTGAGAACACATAAAGGAGGTATTCAGAAAACAAAGATTCCTTTATGCACATTTAGAAAACAGTAGACGTGGCAACTGTAGAATAAAAACAGGAAAGCTGGGTGGAAGAGTCAGAGACCACCTCAGGGAGGGGGAGTCCAGGAAGGGCAAGAGGCATGGTTAGAACCTGGGTTGAGAAGAGGAGAGAATGCCTTTCCTCATTTGGAATGAGGTGCCGGGCACCGAGACACCAAGGCAAGTTGTGGGGAGTCCTGTGGTGGGTAAGGAGGTGGGATGATGAGCTTGTGCCCGATGGTGGCACTGGGGAGCCACTGGAGGTGCCTGATGGAGGGGGCGGTGTGTGTCCTGCATGAATGGACAGGCTCCACCTGACGGGAGCAGATGAAGGTGAGCGGAAGGAAACCACCAGAGGACTGCAAACGCAGCTCTGAGCCTGGCGTGGTCCGTCCAGTAAAGTAGGGTTCGCAGGAAACAGTAAGTTCAGGAGAGAGACCTAACCAACGCTTGCCCAGTTCTCTCCAAAGCTAGAAATCCTCTCCCAGTCTATCTCTGCCATCTTGGTACTTTGGGGAAGGATTGAGAGAAAGGGATCCTAGGCTTAAAAACAAGATGTGGCTGAGAAAGGAGTTCTGCATCTGCACGGTCCAGCAGAGTAGCCACTGGCTGCCTGTGTTTATTAAAATTTAAATGAATTAAAGGTAAAAGAAAATCTTAAACTTCATCCCTTCCGTAGAAGTCACCATATTTCAAGGACTCAGTGGCCGTGGGTAGCTAGTGGCTTCTATATTGGACAGTACAGATATAAAACATTTTTCTCATCGTAGAAGGTTTTCTTAGCACTGAACCGGAGTGTCCTTTTTTTAAATTATGAACAAACCCTTCTTTCTGTAGACTCTGAGAAAGTCCCCCATGGTGTTTATATTACAAACCATGTTCCCATTGAAATTTCCAAGTGTACAGAACACATCCACTTACCGATACCATTTAGGTTGTGATATTACATTTGACTGCCAGTCCTTTTCCAGGAAGAGCAGAATGTTTGAATTGCACATGTCATGCATGTTGGGTGAAACTTGAGCCTGACTGAACCTCTTTGGAGAAGACAGGTCAAAGAAACTCTAAAACCCAGAGGAAGCACAGTGACAGCAGGGTTCCTCTCTACTCTAGTGGTGACAAACTTTAAAACTCTTGGACTTGTGTTCTTTATGTCATTCTATTCCCCTCTAGTGGAATTAAAGGGTATCTGTCCCTCTGTTCCAGCTTAGACACATTTGCAACAGAAGCAGTGGAAATCTGGAGATTAAATAAAGATGTCACTATCCATTTACTTCCCTATCCTGTTATTGCTGCTTCTTTACCTTTGATCTCTTTCCCTGTTCTCAGGGCGACATAAACCTTTTGCTCTATGTGCATTTATGTTACCTGGGGGAGCATTGTTGTCCCTCCATTGGCTCAGGGGCCAGGAGAGTCGAACCTCTTAATTAAATGAGAGGCATGGTCTCAGGTCCTGATTTTACCACTCACTGGCTGTGTTGGACAGCTTTCCATCGCTGTGATGAAATGCCTGATTAAAAAGAATGCAGAAGAGAAAGGGTTCATTGTGGCTCATGTTTTAGAGGTCTAAGTCCACGGTCAGCCAGCTCCATTGTTTTTAGGACTGTGATGAGGAGAACTTCATGGCGCAAAGGCGCGATGGAAGAAGGCTGCTCAGCCCTCGAGGGCTCTACTCCCCAGGACTAGTCTCCACCTCCTGCAGCTCCCACCACCTCCCAGCAGTCCATTCAGCTATGGCTCCACCAGGGGTTAATTCACTGATGGAGCCAGAGTCTACATGATCCAACTGCTTTCCCAAAGCCCCACAGGGGACCAAGCCTGCAACGCCTGAATCTTTGGGGAACTCTTGAGATCCAACCCAGAACCGTAGCCATGGATTCTCGTTAAATTATTTACTTTTCTGAGCCTCCACTTCTTTGTTTTTCCAACTGGGAACTGCCCTTCTTTGACTTTCTACCATCCTACCACAAAGTAAAAGGAAACGATGCAAGCCCTTTGGAAACTAGATGGACTTTAAACTTGCCTGGCCGCATTTCTCCCCTCCACCTCTGACAGCATCCTACTGAAAATGCCAGATAAATGGGTACACTGGGCATCCGCCTATAGGTGGAGCGCTGAGGGGTCAAGGCTACCTTGAAGTTGGTCACATCAGTCTTGATTTTGTTGCCGTTCTCTTTTCCCTTTAAAGATCTAATTCTTCTAAGGTCAAACAGGAAGCAAATACAATTTTTAGAATACTAGCAGTTACAGTATTTCTGTGTTCTCAAAGGAAAGGAACGCTGTCCCTGGAGTCAGGTGCAAATGCATGTAAACGCCACATTCCTGTCCCTCCTAGTAGTTTCATTCACCCGTCCATAGCTCCCTCTGCAGAGGGGAAAAAGAGTCACCAAAGAGAAAACATGGATGGTAATCAACCGCACCCATGTTCTGCCTTTATTTTAACTTAAAAGGTGTTTGCTACCAGTAGAAATATTAGTGTTTTTCACAGTGATATTTATGTTAGGTATTTGCTTTACTTTAAAAAAACAGAAAAGTGAATTTCAGATTTGCATAGTAGGTTTCTGCCACCCTATAGGCAAACTTCAAATTTTTGTTAAGAGCTGAACAAATACTGCCCGAGGGTTGACATGTAGGATTGGAGGTTTCCGGGGGCATCTCAACAAGTGCTGCTATTTTTGTCATTATTCATTAGATTGAGTTCTGGGAGGCCTTGCTTAGAATGCATTTAAAGTCACAGTCAGAGGAAACTGCATTAGTGTGGCCTCCTATTGTTTAGGAAAAGGGAAAGGGGGGGCGGGAGAAGAAACACCTCAGTTTGATACATAAGCATCCTTTATAGCCATTACCACACAGCGGCTAAATATAGGGATGCTCGGACAGAAATGAGGAAGGAAGTGTCCAGCTGGATGCAGAAGCGGCCGAGGCCCAGGGGCAGTGCACCTGTACTTGGGCCAGGGCTTGACGTGAATGAAGGCCAAGATGCAAGGGGCTTTTGCCCAGTCACATCTATAAAACCCAACCCAGCGCATCAGCGTAAATCTAAGTAGCCAAGAAGCTTATAGGCTGAAAATGCATGTTTGTTTAATGGGTAAGATGTTCTGCTATATTATGGCTTTGGACCAACCATCCTTAACTGTCAAACAGTTAGAGATTCGCTATCCAAAAAAAAAAAAAAGATGGAATTGTTAACACTTCTCAATTCCCAGTTTTTGAAAAGAGTGAAATGTTATCAATAAAAGGAAGAAAATATCAACCATCAATTTGTGGGGGCTTTAAGCGATCATTGAGCATGTCGGGGGAGCCTGGCTCACAGACAGATGCCCTAACCTAACAACCTCAAAGAATTCAGGAAAAAGCAAGAGCTAGCATCACTTTTGAGCTGAGAAAGAAACCTGATTACTTTCAAGCTTATCCAGAAGGCTCGGCAGCCACCCAGCACATCCAGGGCAGCTCCATCAAAAACAGCAGACCTCTGCCTTATAGTGGCTGGATAGATCTTAAATTTAATATTTTATGTCCATCTGTTTGGCCCAAGATTTCCACTTCTGGCTTTTATCCCAAGGAACTGACAAGACTCATGCACAGGGCATGCTCATAGATGCTTGTGGTGGTGTCGTTTCAAGCAGTGAGAAATTGAAAATAACCAAATTGGAAAGTGGAAATTCCTAAAATTTTAGGAATTGAAGAGGGGGGTTGGCTAAGTCAATTATAATACATCCATACCATGAAATATCATACAGTTAGATGTAATATTACTTTATATTTAATGACCAGGAGAGATGTTTAAGTTACAAAATAAAAATCTACAGACTACTCTATTTAGTATGATCCTTAAGAAAAAAATCCTCCCTCCCTCCCTTTCTCCCTCTCTTCCTTCCTCCCTCTTGCTCTCATCTCTTTGTTGAGTGAAATGTACCAAAATGTTAACTTACATATATGATTCTTTTAACTTAACTCTATTTTATGCAAATCTAGCAAAACTTTGCCTAGATGTGTTACAATGAATATGATTTCCCTGTGTAAATGAACATCAGAATAAGCAGTTGAAAATTAATAAGTAGCTAGAACAATTAATAATTTACCATAAGCTGTACATTTTTTAAAGTAAGTTGCAACCAAAAAGATCATTGAGATCAGGAAGTAAATTTCAGATGGCAAAGAGGGGTTGCTTTGGGGAAATACCTCCTGGGAGTGTGAGCGATCTGCATAAAGAATCAGAGGTACCTAAGGGCAGAATCCTGCCCACTTGGACCTAGCTGTCATAGAAAGGCAGGGTTATACCGTGTGCCTCCTCTGTGTGTTTAATCAGATAAGCAAATACCAGCTGCTGGGGAACCTTCCTATGTTATGGTAAGGCATAAAAATCAGCCTCCTTGCAAATAACGGTATACTTTTCCAAATCCAGGACAAAAAATAGTGCAGAATCTCAGGCATGTTTATCTAGCTACTACCAAATATTAGGCCTCAAATTTTATCCCAGAGCATCGGAGAATGGCAGGTGGGGCATCCCACAAAACAACCCAGTTCTGGTTTTACTAGGTGAAGCAAACGTGATGGAATCCTAAAGACTCTTGAATAAAGTACAACCTGCAATTCTCTAGTCTCGGTTTCCCAAGTACTAGGTTTACAGGCATATGCCACCATGTCCAGCTTATTTTGGGGGTTTGATCGTGTGCTGTGATCATGGGAAAAAAGAGCTTTGGGGGAAACTGGGTGAGGGGAGCTCTCTGTACTATTTTTCTTTTCAAAATAAAAACTTTTTTAAAATAAGCTTTTTTTTTTTTAAATGAGAAACTTCCCTGACAAGGTTTCTATCCTCAAATTTCCCATAAAGGTAGCTAAAGTGACCAGCATGCTTAATTGAATAGGCAAAGAAATATAATATTTGAATGATTTCTCCTTAGAAGAGTCAGTATGACAATAGGGAAACAAGAATGCTACGAATGGACCTTACATGGATTTCACTGGTATGTACACACAATTGTGTGTATACACATCTACATAGTTCCATGCGGTGTTTATATATATAAAACCCTTCCCCAATTCCCACCCCACTCCCTCCTCAAGTTTAGTTTAGCGATTGCCTTTGATGTGTTTGGCAGTTTTATCACAAGCAGATTCATGAGACAGGACCACCCCATCAGCAACAGGAAGTGCCCATGGGCTCCCCCTCGTATAATCATAACCACTGGAAACCACTGATCTGTTCACTATTAAATTTTTCTAGCCTTTTTTTTTTTTAAGCACCAAATAATGTTCATACTAGTTACAGATTTGGTTAGCTCCAGTGCTATACTTTGAAAGGAAAATAAAATAGGAATGCAAAATGCATTTGCAAGAAGGGTTGACAGATCTGCTTGTTCAGTTCTACTTCTTGATTTCCTCACAGGGATGGTCCTTTCCTTTGGTCCCAGGATAAGACAGGTGCTTCTACCCTGTAACCACCATCATGGAAGATGAGTGAGAGATAAATGTGATTGTCAACCCATGAGCTTTTGAAGTTGGTTGGTACTCTTTTGCTGGTGCCAAGCTAACGTAATCTCTAAAACATGGATGGTTTAGCCAGGCTTGGTGGCGCACGCCTGTAATCCTAGTACTTGGGAGACAGAGCTGGGAGGATCGAAGCTTAAGGCCAGCCTCAGCAACTTAGCAAGGCCCTCCACAACTTAGTGAGACCCTGTTTCAAAATTAAAAAAAAGAAAATAGGGCTGAGGGCATAACTCAGAGGCAGGAATGCCCCTAGGTTCAATTCCTAATACCACTCCCACAACAAAAATTAAAATTAAAAAGAGTTAAATGAAATGTGAATGGTTTGACTTGTCATCACCAACTGAAAACTCTTTTCAATTGAGCTTAAACTTCCAAGTTTTCAAAGCTTGATGTTTGAACCCATTCTCTTGTTCTCTACAAAGTCATAGAAAAGGGCAGTAGACACAAGTCCACCTGAGGGCTTTTATGGTGATAATATTGTTCCAAATGGCTGCTGTCTGTCCCTTCCTGGGGAGGAGATAACACCCTGCCTTGGTGACTTGCAGCTGGGCCACATGTCTTGCTGCGGCCAATGAAATGTGAGTGGAAATGATGGTGCCGTTTCCAAGACAGAGACTTAACAGCCAACGAATAATCCAGCTACTTCTCTTCCTCTGCCACGACCCAAAGAGGAGCTGCTCCATCAGGAGGGCCCCAAAGACAAGAGTGGGGAATAAACGGTAGTTATGTTTAGCCACCAAAATTAGGAGGAATTTGTTGATACTGCATCACCAATGAGGCAGGAGCTGAGCCCCACCTGGAATCTTCTCCCCCTGGCCCATACCGCTGGCACGTAGTACGTGCACAGTAAATAATCTTTGAGTCAAAGTGAAGACCTTGATAGATAACCAGGAAATAGCTTTTCTTTATGAATAATGTTTAGGCTTTAGGATGTGAATACTCACCCACTTTAAACAGGTTATTTTAATAATGCCAGAATTCCCTAGTAAACCATCAAAGAGTCTTTGGGAATTTGAAAGCCATCATGGCCTGACAAATATCAGAACCTTGAGATGTGATGGCATTTGAAACCTACTATGAAATAGGAAGATATTGGTCATGACATAGGTTTTAGTTAGAATTGAAGCTGCGTTGATGACTGGTGGTACCAAATGTTACCTCATTTAGACCCCTTCTTGGCAGATTGCCAGAGAAGCCGCAGACAGAGCCCATTTCTGACCAGAGAGGGAGCCATGCCTCAGGCCCTCCGTCCCTGGCGCCTCACAGAGCAGCTGAAATGTAACCAAAAGGATTCAGCTGGGCTTCCTGGCCATTTGGGTCACATGGAAAATGTACAAATTCATTTTTTAAACTTTTACTTAAATCTTTACCAGATAATGTTAAAAGTCTCCTTTTGCTTTCATCTCTGGGCCTTGTCTATTCCTGCACTTAATCAGAGACATGTTGCTCACAAGTCTTTCTAGAGCAAAGCTGGATCAATATTCTGGGGGATGGGAGGGGGTATTTCTGTCTTTGACATAAATGTCATTCTGGTTTATGCTTCGTTCTGTGAATTGTTCTATCTTTTGGATAATAGATCTTGGAGATCAGTTCATGTTGTCGCACAAAGATCTATCTTGTTTGATTTACTGCGGCATAGTATCCCAAAGTACGAATAGATTGCAGCTGATGTAGCCATTGCCTTCCTGGTGGAGATTTATCTAGAATTGCTTTTTTAAGACTTTGTTGCTTCACATTTAATGATGACAGCTAGAGAGAAATTGGGAAACCCAAGAGAGACTTCAGATAAATGCAGAGAGACATCAGTAGAATAATGGGAGGGAGGCGGGGAGGGGAAAGGAGAGACTTTGAAGGAAACAGATCAGGCAGTCCTATGCATATTCATGAAGCTATGGATACAATTTGAATATTGTGAATGGGGGGGGCAGGGTGGCATCCGGAGGGAAACACACTGGGTACTCTGTACATGGATGTTTCTATCACACAAAACCTCAATATGATGTGTAATTGCAATGCATGCACCAATAAAAATAAAAGTGCATTTTTAAAAAGACCTTCTTGCTTCACACCTAAGGATGACCGCATCCTTCTTCACTGGGCAAAGGGACCATAAGACTCCATCTACCAGCAAAGCCTGGTTTGACAAGTTAGTCTAATGGTAAAGATGACCGTTACCCGTCAGAATAAAATGGGCTTACATCACAGACTAAACCTTAATTCCTGTCATTGGAAAAAGATGTCCCTTCACCTTCAGAACAGACAACGTTCAACATGAGCAGTGTGGTCAAAGGCAAAGTTATTCAGGCAGACCCAGCAGCTTCAGAAAGAGCCCTGCTTAGTGCAGGAGACCCAATGTAATAAGTACAGTGATGCCCAAGTTACATAAAACCACCCTGTTTTAGTAATACTCTCAGTTTCTTGTTAAAAAAAAAAAAAAAAGTTTAAAAATAGGCGCCTTTTTTCCCCTCATAGTTAAAAACCCCTGCTTCCTAAGAATTTTGAGATCCTAGTCCTGATGCTAATTTTGCCCTGGAGCAGGGTTTTCAGTGTCCCTTATGCAGTCAGCATGGGGGTGACATTTAGACCTGAGCTTGGCTTACAAGTATGATTCATGAGAACATGTCAGATGGTGAATGCAGAGAATTTTCCCTGGTATTTAGAGGGAGCAGCTTGAAGGAGACACACGGCTCTGGGTGCTGGAGGAAGTCACACCCCAGCGCTTCAGCAGGTTAAAAACAATCTTTCCCAGGAACTCTGACAGCCTGAACTCCAGCCCCCAAGGACAGACATTTTGGTCCTGGGAGAGAAACCTTCAGGGCATTTTTGGAGGTATTCACATATGGGTGGAAAACGCAAGCCAGGATGACCTGGAGCCAAAACCCTGCGGGTATTTGACTCATCAAAGGAAAAGGGCACGTGAAATGATGTCTGGTCACAGAGAGACATCCTCATCCCGAAACGCCCCCCGGCTGCCTGCCCACCGGAGTCCAGGGAGCAGGAGTTCCCCACGGGCTTCAGTCCGCACAGTGCTACATGAGTCTCCATCCTTGAAGACTGTGATTGTCAGCTTACCTAGAGTGCGCCTTCCGGCTGGCTATAGATAGCACGGCAAGGAGATGTCTAGGAATGCCCAAGCCCAGTTAGAATCACAGTTCTGTGCAGTGGAGAGCCATGGGTTTATTTTTAACCAATTGCAAATGACGGTGGTAATGCTCCTGCTCCTGCTGCTGCTGATGATGATGAAGAAGAGAGTCTTTGAAAAGCCTGGTAGGAATATTGAAGAGTGTTTCCAAGGAAGGCTAATCAAATTGCTATGTTATAAACCTAAGAAATGAGCTAGCGGATGCTTTCAATAGAACTTGACTTTCTCATTGGTGGTTTTTCTCTAAGAAATCTAGCTTTAGATTGGGCTAGGCTTCCTTTGCACCTATGAAGAGTGGTTTACCTGTGTTAATGGTTTGGATTTAGAATCCCCTCGCCTGGACATGAGGGACACCTAAGATTCAACTTCTCCAGGGCTCAGTTCCTGTCTGTTCACCTGCCACACAGAGCATCCCAGGAACCCCACAGGAGTCATTCATTCTGTAACTAATGCAAAACCTGCTTGCAGTGCCTCGGGGGACAGCTCTGCCTTGGGGGTCTGCTGTTTGCCTGGTCTTTCTGTCCAGGTCCCAGCATCACCTGGAAGCCCAAAGCCATCACATCTCCCGGTGGCTCTGGTGACTCAGGCTGGCCGTGTGATTGGCTGAACCCCCAGCCAGCCTGCGCCTCGAAATGATTGTGTGTTGAAAAAGTGGTTGGAAAGGTTTGGAAGCAGCACACATCTCCATTACTTAGAGAAGAACTCTCTGCTTCTGCTTTTGGGATGAATCTGTTCCTCCCACCCCTTACCGTGAGATCCAGCAGGTTATGTAGTTCAGGAACAAGCACCAGATGTTCCTTTGGTACTGTTCTACTTGAGTTAGTGGTATTTACCCAGCAAATATTCCTGTATTCCCTGCGTGGTACACAGTATATTTAATTCATAAGTTGGGCAATAAAAAAGCCTCGCCGTGGAATTATGCATGGAGGACCTAGTGAAACCCAGAGGTCTGTAGTTCAGTTGGTGCCGTGGCCGCGGCCAGGTCCTGGCGCTGCTAGTGTGCAGTGGTTATGTAAGACGTTCTCGCTGGAGAAAACTGGATGAGGAGGATACAAGAACAGGCTGTGCACATTTTGCAAATTCTTGTGAGTCTTAAATGATTTCAAAATAAAAGTTGTTTTTTGTTTTTTTTTTAATAGCAAGACAGAATCAAAGAGACCATCTAGTATAGCAGTTTTGAACTTTAATTTTAGCAGCCCCCCCCCATCTTTAACATGCCAGGCACCTCTTGATAATCACAGGGCTCTGTGAAATCTCATTTTAAAAATGCTCTTCCAGCCGGGCGTGGTGGCGCACGCTTGTAATCCCAGCATTCGGGAGGCTGAGACCGGAGGATCCGGGTTCGAGGCCAGGCTCAGCTACCTAGTGAGGCACTCCGCAACTCAGTGAGACTCGGTTTCAAAATAAAGAATAAAAATAGGGCTGGGGGTGTAGCTCGGAGGTAGAATGCCCCTGAGTTGGGTGCGGTAGCACATGCCTATAATCCTAGCACGTGGAAGGCCGAGACAGGAGGATCTCAGGTTTGAGGCCAGCAGCAGCAGCTCACTGAGACCCTCAGCAACTTAGTGAAACCCTGTTTCAAAATTAAAAATAAAAATAAAATAGAGCTCAGAGATAGAATGTCCCTGGGTTCCATCCCCAGTACCACCAAAAAAAAAAAAAAAAAAAAAAAAGCATTTCTTTCCATCCCACATCTTCAGGGTCCAAGACGAGAACCTCAAAGCTCCCAGAAGTAAAAGACACCATTTTTCGGGGGTTGTTGATAGAAACACAGAGAGCTGGAGAGATTTTTAGTTCCAGCCATTCTCTGCAAATCCTCATGAGTCACGGTTCTGTAGCTCATTCTCTGGTTTCTCTTGCTAGATGAAGTAAGGTTAATTAGACTGGAAAAGAGTTTCCATGCTCCTGCCTCCTGGGTCTGCAATGCGGAGACGGAGTCATGGTCCGGGTTGAGACAGCGAGCAGGGCGGTCCGGTCGGCAGACAGTTCAGGATTTACCACTCGGTTCAGTTGCCAAGCTGACTTCCTTAGAAGGCCAGGCACGGGTGCAGGGAACAGGATCGCAGAGCTGAAGCAGCTGTCCCCTGGCTTTGGCCTGCTCGGCCTCTGCTCTGACGTCCTGTTAGAACTGACATTGACCAGTTTACCTTTTCCTTCCCATTTGGGCCTGAGTCACTGAAGTATTTGGAGGAAACCTTGGACACCCTGAAGTTTCCTTCCAAGGATAATATAATAATCTCTGGTATTTGTCCAGAATTTTTTAGGCTACAACCCTTTCTCATATGTCTCCCTTCTCCTAAGTTAAGCCTCACCCCTAGCCTGCAATATAGGCAGACCATGTTTATTTCTGCCTTGTAAAGAAGTGACATGGCCAGGGGTGGTGGCGCATGCCTGTAATCCCAGCACTGTAGGAGGCTGAGGCAGGAGGATCCCAGGTTCAAGGCCAGCTTAAGCAACTTAGCAAGACTCTCTCAAACTAAAAAGGGCTCAGGATGTAGCTCAGTGGTAGAGGACCCCTGGGTTCATTCCCTAGTACCCCCCACACACAAACATACACACACACACACACACACACACATACACAAAGTAACTTGACTTTTCCAAGATCACAGAATTTGTGCCAGGGCTGGCATCAGAATGCAAGTCCCCACAGTCCTGGTAAATATTCTTTTTACAAGAGCATCCCCCCTTTTTTTTTTCTAAACAGAGATTCTTGTTTGTTGTAAAGCAACTGCACACACCTGATGACCCACAGGCAGATAGTGGTATTATTATCGTTGTTGTCATAACTCACAGGCAGGATCCTTTGCCACACGCGTACTTTGGGGGTGTGACGGGTGCGGGGACTTGGTGGTTCTCCAGACTTACACAGGAGGCGGAAGCTAAGGTTTCCTCTCTTCCTACACCTCCCAAAGGTTAGAGCCCAGCGATGCCATATGGGAGGCAGATGAGTAAGACTTAGGTTTTCCTGAACGCTGAAGCATGCTGCCTGCGCCACATCAGTAGAGATAGAGGCATGTGACAGTCAAGGGGCAGGACGGCCACCCTGGGGCCGCCTGGCACACACACTCCAGAGGGTTCTGAGCGAGCTGCCATGCTTTATTTACTGCCAGCTGTTGATGCCTGGTTTCTGCGGGGGAACTGGCTCCTCCGTCCCCCCAGCATCTTCTTTGCCCCCCACAGCTTAGGACAACCTTTACTGTCAGGGCGGATCCTGCTCATCGGAGCCGATGCCAGTCTGTCCCTTCCTAGTTCAGCCTTGTGTCCTGGGATTTGGGAAATTTGGTGGGCCTCATGAGTCGCAGAAGTCTACGGCCATCCTTGCCTCCATATCCATAGCTAGGGAAAAATACCTCCTTGCTAAGAAAATACTTGCTAGGGAAAAAAAATCTTTCGTGGAGGATGTTGACTGTATGCCCAGAGGGACATTTAGAAGGCAAACTAGTGACCTGCTTCAAGAATCTTGTTAATCATTTACACCTGTGTTCCCCAGGTACCTGTTAGGCATTACTAAATATCTGTGGGAGGACCTTCTAAAGTGGCAGTTCCGTCTTTAATGTGCCTGCCAACCTTAGCATCACCTGCAGGGCCCACTGAGGTAGAGAGGCCCCTCCCCCAGGGTTTCTGTTCAGTAGATCTCCAAGGGACTCACTCATTTGCATTTCTGGCAAGTTCCAGGTGGTGTGTTGCAGGGCAGGGACAGCACTGTTAAAAACCCGTTGTCCGTTTGGGGTTGGCAAACTTTTCTTGTAAAGGCCAGATGGTAAATATTTTAGGCTTTGCGGCTGACAGAAGCCTCTGTCACAACTACTCAACTCTGCCGTTGTAGCCACAGAAAATATGTAACTCAATGAGCAAGGCTGTGTTCCAGTAACATTTTATTTATAAAAACAGGTGGTGAAATTGTTTTAAAAAAATGTGCTGCAAATATAAAGATTAAAAAAAAAATCATAAGAAGTCTGGCATGATGGTAGACACTTATAATCCCAGTATTGGGGAGGCTGAGACAGGAGGTTCACAGGTTTGTGGATAGCCTCAGCAACTTAGTGAGGCCTTGTTTCAAAATAAAAAAATAAAATAGGGCTGGGGTTGTGACTCAGGTAGAATGCCCCTCAGTTCACTGCCCAGTACCACACACACACATGAGCCAGATCTTCTTTCTGGGTAGAACTTCAAAAGCTTTTGGATGAGGATCAGAAGTTGGTCAAATCCAAGTTCTGACATTCCTGAACCACGTGTCTTTAAGAAGGTCATTCATTAACATCTCTGTAAAATGAGGGTACTAATTATACAGCAAGAAATAGGGAGGAAACACTCACTTTTACCAAATCTGGGTGGCGTGTGCATATTTGGTTTCCTATGCTTTAAGTTTTTTCAGCCTAACTTAAGTATTCTAGAATTTTCCAATCTATGTCTTTAAAAAGTAATCCTAATTACTCATTAGCATATATGTGGCTTGCATTATAGATCCAAAGTCAACCAGAAGGTGAATTATAAAGTAGAAATGGTCTTTGAACTTCCAGGAGATCACCAGCACAGAGGCCCTTAGAAAGTCAAAAGTCAAAAACCTCCTTCTCTCTGTCTCTTTGCATTTGAGAACCGGGGCACTAGAGGGAGGCTGAAGCTTCCAAGCCTGAAGGGAGCCCCTGCCCTCCTGCCCTTCCCAAAGCCCTGCCCTCTGTGACCTTCCTCCACCCAGTGGAAGACAACTCAGTCTTTATAGCTGTTCAGGCCCCAGAGAGGAATTCAGAAGAAAGCATTCAATGAGGATGGGTCCTGATATGTACATGTTGAGAATGAAATTGTTTTGTAGTTCAGACAGAGCCTAAAGACCGTTTAGCTCAGCCCTCTCCTCTTACAATGGAGTGGACAGATCCTAGGAAGCTGGGGAGCAGGGCTATCTGCCTGCATAAGGCAGTCTACTGAACATTTTACAAAGACTGACTTGCATTATCCTCCTAACAACCACTGTAAGAGCTGCTGTTAATTTCCCAGTTTGCAGATGAGACAGAAAGGACAGGTCCATTGTTCAAGGTCATTCATGCTTCTGGGCAGTAGCAGAACCCGGGCAGAGACCCCAGAACCCAGGCTCATGAGCCACGGAGCTATGCTGCATGTTACTTTGGCTTCCCTATCTATGATCTATCTGGGACTTGAGAAATAACAATTCTACTTAGGAAAGCAGATGTGTACTTGTGCCGTCTGCACACACAAAGGTGTATAAAGCTTTGGTGATAGTGCTGAAGGAGGAAGAGATCTCCATCCATGTGGGATATATCTGGTTCACAGTGTATGATGTTTATGGAAAGCTTGAACAAGAGATTTCCTGAAGGATCTGGATTCTGGGCCATTCAGTTCCTCTTTTCTTTTCTTTCTTTCCTTCCTTCTTTTTTTTTAGTTTTAGTATTAAGGATTGAACCCAAGGGCTTTCTATTACTGGACTACATCCCCAGCCTTTTTATTTACTTTTTTTATTTTGAGGCAGGGTCTCACTAAATTGCCCAGGCTGATCTCACACTTGTAATCCTCCTGTCTCCGCCTCCCACTTAGGTGGGATTACAGACCTACACCTCTGCATCCGGCCACTTTGGCTTCCAACACACTCTGATTACAAGCCTGCTTTGTGCCACTGCGTATGCATGGTGTGAGGGAGACAGAGATACTGAATTCTTTAAAACTCTGTGCTTGCCACAGTTTTGGTGGAAATCTCAGTATGTGCAAATCACACCCCATAAAGGGAGGAAACATGGGTAATTATTACATGAAAACATGATGTGACAGAAAGTCACTGTCACCCATTGTGTGGCTCCAGAGAACAGCACAGTCTGTGGTGTTACCAAACTTTGACAGTGGGGCTGGGGCTTACTTAATCCGCAGCTGGGGCCATTTCCTGCCTAGAATGAGCGCCTAGAATGAGCGTTGTACTTCTCCTCCCCACAGGACCCTCGGAGCAAGCACAAGTTTAAAATCCACACGTATGGGAGCCCCACCTTCTGCGATCACTGCGGGTCACTGCTCTATGGACTCATCCACCAAGGGATGAAATGTGACAGTAAGTAAGTTTTCTTTTCCAATAGATGGTGAGGCTCTGCAGCTAACACCCAAGGTTCACTGAGCACCCAACGGTCTGGTAACTTCTCCACGCTGACTTATCACGTTGGAAAAACCAGTTCAGATACGGACCTGGCTGCAAAAGTGTGGAACCTCTGTGCTCTCCAAGTTCTACTTTATTAAACTACTTACTTGCCTGATTATAACCCCCCCCCCAAAAAAAGCAACCCTGTTTATAAATGAAGTTAGTGGGTGCTGTCACTTTCTCTTTTTTTTTAGTGGTAGAAATCCTTGTAAAATGCAGGCTAGTCAAACCCCCAAGAAGGCTCCCCACCTCCAGATATTCCACATTTGGTTAGACTTCAAAATAAGCTGAGCAGCCATAGTCATTATCTGCCTCTGTCTCTAATTAGTGGGTGGACTGTGGAAAAATCCAAGAGGCTCTCCTTAAAACTGAAGCCAAAATGAACATCAAAACCAAGATAGTGTCTTACTTAAGTTCGCCTGCCCTGCCAGCTCAGGAGCAGACCCAGTTTCTCTCAGTCCCGTGAGGTTAAATCACAGAGCATCACGAGTGAGGACAGTGGTCCCGGGCTGTTCTCCTCTCTCATCTTGACCGGACCTCCATCAAATAACAGCAAGAGAGAAGAACAGCTCTGGAAATGCTTGGTTTTGATAATCCTTAAATTATGAGATTCCCCAGGGGAACTCTACCACTGAGCTCTTGTTTATTTTGGTCTTGCTAAATTATCCAGGCTGGCCTCAAACTTGTTTTGTTTTGTTTTTTGTTCTTTTTTGGTTTTTTGTTTGTTTGTTTGTTTTAGGTACTGGGAAATGAACCCAGGGGTGCTCTACTTCCAAGCTATACCTCTAGCCCTTTTAATATATTTTTAAAATTTTTTTTATTTTGAGACAAGTGCTGGCCTTGAACCTGTGACCCTCCTGTCTCAGCCTCCCAAGTACTGAAATTACAAGCATGCACCACCACACCCAGCTGGCTTGTACAACTTTACCAAAATCTAGGAATGAAATATTGAGGCTGCTCTGAGATACTGTCAAGTCCATTTTCTGTTGGCTGTAACAAAACACCTGAGACCGAGTGGTATATAAAGAATGGAAGGTTATGTGGCCTCTGGTTGTGGAGCCTGGGAAGCCCAAGAGCGTGGTGCCAGCTTCAGCTCCACATCTGATTAGGGCCTGCTGGTAGCGTCATAACACGGCAGATGTCCTCACGTGGAGAGACAGAGCAAGCTGCCAGCTCAGGTCTTGCTTCCTCTTCTTATAAAGCCCACGAGTGCCATCCTGGGGCTCCACCCTTAGGACCTCATCTAATCCCAGTTATCTCTCAAAGGCCACACCTGGGAACACCGTTAACGTGGCTTTGGTGTCGTTTCCAACACACGGCTTTTTTTTTTTTTTTTTTTTTTTAATTTTTGTACTGAAGATTGAACCCAGGGGCATTCTGCCTCTGAGGTATACCCTCAGCCCTATCTTATTTTTTTGTTTTGAAACAGGGTCTCACTGGGTTGCCAAGAGTCTCGCTAAATTGCTGAGGCTGGTCTTGAACCTGTGATCCTCCTGTCTCAACCTCCCAAGTCCTGGGATTACAGACATGCACACCCTCAGCTGGCTACACATGAGGGACACATTTGAAGTGATAGCAGACTTCAGCTTAGTATCCCTAACAGCTGGTTTCAGAGTTGTGTGTGTGTGTGTGTGTGTGTGTGTGTGGTTTTTTGTTTTTTTTTTTTTTTTTTGAGCAGAGGCTGTATTAGTTACCCCTGAATGTCTTTATAATAAATGGTTATAAACATAATCTTATTAACTAAATTTATGCTAATGAAATAACACTACTCCTCTGGTTTATTTGTTAGGATTCTGCTTTAGATGTTGTTTGAGAAAATGCATTCCACTGCTAGAAAGTAATTGAAAACCACTGAAGATACGACTTGGTTCGAGTTTTATTAATAACACAACTTTTGAAGAGCCTTTTTATTGGCCAAGTCAAGGCACAGGATGAGGAACAGTGAGCTTTGCAAATAAAAGCCTGGCAGAATCCACACTCGTGAACCAGCTGATTCCTCTTCCCTCGTTGTGTCCATATCCTGCGTTTGGGGTTTAGTCAGAGCCGATACACATTATTCATGATGCTTTTTGCAATGGGCTTTGCCATGTTAAAATTAAAAACTGGAAATGCAAGGGGGTAGGAAGGCTCCACCGGGCAGGTTGCAGAACAACCTTGTTAGTGTCCCATGGGGGAGTTGTGGGGATCCCGGCGGCCATCCCTCCCTCGGGAATCCAAGGGTACCAGGACTTGGAGCCGGGCCGCCCACAGGCTTCTGTTTGTAGTGAGCACACAGGAGTCTTTGCAGGGTTTCTTCGGTTCATTGCAGTAAGACTGATCTTTTTTTATCCTCCCCCTGTCTCACCCACATAATGTCAGCTGTAAGAAATGGCTTATGCCAGGCGTGTATTTGTTTTACTTGGAATAATATTTAAATATTTGAAGACAGGTTTAAAATATCAAACATAAAATTCTTGAAGAAAAAAAAACAAAAAACAAAGGCAATGTATTTACACCTTCTTGGAAATACAAGATTACTTGAGAAAAAGAAAATTTTATGAATTTCCTATACTCAACCCACAGACCCACAGATTGTCACTTTCTCAGTGGTAAGCTCGGAGAGGCAGAAGGAATTCTTGGGCAAAAATGTATCTGGTGTTTAAAATTTGCATACTGTATGCCTGTGTGTACATAAACTATTAAGCAATCTAAGGCTGGTACATATTTACCTGCATGGATTTTGTTGAATAATTGAAACAGCCACGGAAGACCAAGCTGGGGCGTTTTGCTTCCGATGAAGACTGAGCAAACATGGGTGGGTATTTTAAGGATACTGTTATTCACACAAAAGCTAGTGCTGGAAAGGACATTTGCAAAAGGTCTTTCATGTCACCAAAAGCATTTTAGCAAAGTATCAAGTTAGGGATAACTCAGTTCCCCTTCTGCTCAGACACCAAAACTCGGAGGAATCCATGTGAGTGACGTGGGTCTGTAGGGCCAGCCTTACCCTGTGCTCTGTCCGTTCACAGCCTGCGACATGAATGTTCACAAGCAGTGCGTGATCAACGTCCCCAGCCTCTGCGGGATGGATCACACGGAGAAGAGGGGGCGAATTTACCTGAAGGCAGAAGTCACCGATGAGAAGCTCCATGTCACCGGTAAGGCTTGCTGGTCCAGGAGCAGCATTTTTGGCAGCCCAAGGTCAATGCAAGGGCAGGGCAGGAGCTGGGCAGGATTCCCTGAGCCCTGTCAATGCATCTGCCGTCATGGAATCATCCCCATCTCTGAGCCCTGCAGGCTCAAGTTAACACTTCTTCCAAGAGACTGGTCTATATACCCAGATTCCTAAATACTCAGTGTCATAGAGTCACAGCCACCATGTGGTTTAGGGTACTATGAGCATGGCCAGTGCATTCTCCTTCCAGTGACAACAGGGACAGAGAAGCCAATTAATCCCAGTGCTGTTGGTGGGCATGGAACTAGGGCAGGGGAGGTGGATGGATGGATGGATGGATGGATGGATGGATGGATGGATGGATGGATGGTCGGTGCAGACATATAGTGGCATCAGGCTGTGGCAACAGCCACTGAGTGCGTGTGTGTGTGTGTGTGTGTGTGTGTGTGTGTGTGTGTGTGCGTGTGCGCACATGCACGCACCTCCTGTGTTAGGTAAAGTTCCAGGAACTTCACATCAATTGTTTAGGCCTCACAACTACTTACGAACCTCTCTTTCCAGAACAGGAAATTGAGGCACAGAGACATAGGTAACTTAGGGCATCGCAGAGTTAGTGAAGAAGGAACCAGGATTGAAATGTTTGACTCCAAACCCTTGCTTCTAATTAATGATACCGTGTGCATCTCCTACAAATGGCCCAGCCTTGGATAAGAATTCCCCATCCCTGGGCCAGGATACTCCCTCCTGGAGCTGAGTCAGGGCGAGCTCTACCATAGCCTGGCTTTTCCTTTAGTTTCCCCGCTGACCCCACTTTCGATCCATAAACACACTTAATCAAGTTAACCTGGAGTGTTGGTGGCCCAGGCCCTAGCCTTTGTCTTCAGCATGACTTGACTTCTCTATGCCCTGACCCTCTTCCTCTTTAACTCTCAGACAGCAGCCTGCTTCCTGCTCCTAGGGTCTCCCTGATAGATCACCCATATGTTCTTTAACAAGGACATTTGTTTTCATTTAATCGGCAAAGAGATTTTGTTTCCATTTGCAATTGGGAATTGTAAGCTATCTTAAATGTTGGAAATATGGGCTTTAATGTTATTTATTTATAAGTAGTGAAAGGCTGGAAAAGTCTCTTTCAGGAAAAAAGGAAATTAGGTATGGTGGTGCATGCCTATAATCCCAGTACTTGGGAGGCTGAGACAGGAGAATCACAAGTTTGAGGCAGCTTCAGCAACTGAGCAAGACCTTATTTCAAAATAAAAAATAAAATGGGGCTGGGAGCACAGCTCAGAGGTAGAATGCCCCTGGTTCAATCTCCAATATGAAAGAAAGAGAGAAGGGGAGAGGGAGAGGGAGAGGGAGGAGAGGAGGAAGGAAGGAAGGAAGGAAGGAAGGAAGGGAGGGATTCTCAAGAAAGCTGACTTTGGGGAACATCCTCACATTTTTTTCTTTGAAAAATAATTACATTTTCTATTCGATCACATGCAGGAAAGCAAACACAGCATTTTGAAGTGTTGTTAGAAGAGGGACACCACCGCTTGCTTCTAGATAATCTCATGGAACAGACCAGCTATAGCTAATGGTCAAGATGGGGCTGTGAGAGAAGTCTGCACCCTGGACACAGACCCCTTTTGACTGTGTTTAATAGAAGCTCCTTATTCTCTCAGTGCCATCCTGTTGCACCCTTGCATTTGGGCTGTCACTACATTTCCCCTGAATGGGGCTGATGTCATTGGAACCTACCCTGTCCTTCTCTCTCCTGATAGCTAGTCCCCCCTGATGCTCTCTCTGCCCAGAGCAAGTGGGGCTCCTCGGGGGACATGAATGTGGTTTCTAGAATATCTGTAATGTCCCAGGCTCACTCCTGGTTCTTTCTGTTTTCTGCTAAGCTCCTGCCTCGCCCATGCCGGGCACTGGGGCAGGGAGCATGCAATCTGGGGGGAAGTGATTAGGAAACAGACGCCATGGGTGGGAAGGGGTGGAGGAGCAAGCATAGAATGCCAGTGGCCAAACCCCACCACAGGTCTTCTTACCTTTTCTTCCATTTCCAAAGCCACATCTGCTAGCAGCAATGTAGACATCACAGGTGAACAGTCAAGAGTAGTTTTTTTTGTTTTTTTTTTAAAGCTTAGCAGATTATTTTTTTAATTTGTATTTTATTTTATTTTATTTTTTGTGGTACTGGGGATGGACTCCAGGGGCCTTCTACATCCAGGCTATGCCCCCAGACCTATTTTATTTCTTATTTAGGAACAGTGTCTCACTAAGTTTCTGAGAGCCTCACTAAATTGCTGAGGCTGCCTTCGAAACTGCAATCCTCCTGTCTCAGCCTCCCAAGTACTGGGAATTACAAGCATGTGCCACCACGCCCGGCTGCAGTCAAGAGTTTAATTATGAGGTTTCCACGTGATACAGCACAGCTCGCTATAAGGCAAGAATGCCTGGACAGAGCTTTTCGATGGTTAGCTGTCGTTGGTTGTGTTTCTGGATAAAACAAAACACAGGCTGCGAGCGCAGGATCTGCCCCCTGCCTCTCCTGAAATGAAAGCAGCAGCCACATGGCACTGCCTGAGACTTTCGGGCCCTTCTGTCAGCCTCAACAGCCCTACAGACGTCACAGTGCACAGGGGGCCGCTGAGCCAGGGAGAGGTCAGCGCCCAGCTGCTCTGCCTTTGCCAGGAGTTGAACTTGACTCACAGCCATGGAGTTCTCTGGAGGGATCTTGTCGATCACCAAGTTTGATATGGGCTTTTCACATGCACAAACCAACCGGCATACATTAAGGCAGCAATCTAGGTCATGTCTCCTGAGAATGCTTTTAAAATGTTTTGTATAGATACAGCTGTACTCAAGGAATGTAAACTCAAGGGTAATTTAATAACAACCGTGTCTTAGGCCATTCAAGGTGCTCTAACAATATATCTTAGACTGAGTCCTTTCTAAGTAATAGAAATCGGTCTCTCGGGGCTCAGGAGCAGTTCAAGATGAAGGCACCAACAGATTCGGTCTCTGGGGACAGCTTGCTCTGTGCCTCACAGATGATACCTCTTGCTGTGTGGCCACCTGGTGAGGGGGAAGAAGGCCGTGCCCTCATATGGCGGAAACACACGCCCAGTTATAAGGGTGCTAACACCATTCACGAGGACGGAGCCCCTGTGACTTAGCCATTCCCCGCAGGCCTCCCTTCTTAACGCTATTACTTCCAGGATTAAGTTTCAACATGTAAGTTCTGGATAGACACCCATATCAGATCATTAAAAAACAATAACATCAGCACCGACTAACAGTGAGTGATTTCCATAAAGACCACTTTCTTTTCTTTTTTTGATATATACTTTTATTGGTGCATTGTAACCACACATCCTCCTGAGATTTAGTGTGAGAGAAAAATCCACGCACACAGCACCCGGTGCTTTCCCTCCCCACCCTACCCTGTCCCCTCCGCATGCATAATATTGAAATCAGTATTGATAGATTCAGGAATGCACATAGGATTGTTTGAACCGTTTCCTTCATCAAGTCTCCCTGAATCCCCTCCCACGATTCTGCTGGCGTCTCTCCTCATTATTTGGAGTCTTTCTTGTTTGAAGGGCCTGTTTCTAAGCACTTTCCCTGGCTAGTTTATTTAAACATTTGAAGAATTCTACTTTATGATCTTTACTTTACGGATGAAGAAACTGAGGTACGAGGAAATAAAGTGACATGCCCAAAGTCACACGAATGGTAAATCTAAGGGTTAAATACTTTAATGGTAGTACCAATATGAATTGAAATCTATTTTTAAAATACAGTTAGGAGGCTGGGGTTTAACATGTTTGCCTAGCCTGCACAAGATCCTGGGTTTAATCCCCAGTACTACAAAAGTAAAGTAAAATAAAATAAAAAGTTATTTGTGTGAAGGAAGTCCAATTCTAAGTACAGGGAACCAAACTAAAGGTAATAACTAATTAGTAATAATACCTTGAAAATTTTTTAAAGATAATTTTATATTTTCAGAAAAGTTGCAAAACTATTGCAGGATATATATACACCCTACACCCAGTGTTCCCTGATCTTAAGGTCCTTGTGTAAAGAGAGTTTCAATATTTAAGTAATCGTATTTTGGAAATAGCACCCAAAACATCTGTGGAAAACAGTTCCCGTATTTGTTGTCAGGAATTGTCTTAAAGAGCTAAGCACAAGCACAAAACGACGTCAGACTTCCGATATTCCAGAATAAGGGGACTGCAGTTCGGAATGCCAAGCAAAGTCCCCAGAGAGCAGCCCTGCCAGTGACAGATGACATTCCCTCCTGCCTTTACCTGCCTATACCTCCTCCCAAGCTAATAGTTAAAGCAAGAGTTTAATCTCAAGAAACACTGTTGGTAGCATAGCTACCACTTATTGAGTGCCTACGGTGTATGTACTGTTCATAGAACCTGACCCCTCTTTGTCCTGAGCACCTTCTATTTGTTGCTTCATGGACTCTTTTAACAGTCCCCTATGTG
>PVLC010020435.1:0-29221 GCA_004027655.1 Graphiurus murinus | reverse complement strand
ATGGTTAACCAGTTTTGCCAACACCATTTGTTAAAGAGGTTATCTTTTTTCCAGTGTATATTGGTTCTACTTTTTAAATATTTATTCCATCCACTTCCTTTCTCTATTTCTATGGCCACTGTTCTGGTTCAGACCATATATATATATATATATATATATATTTTTTTTTTTTTTTTTTTTTTTTTTTTTTTTTTTTTTTTTTTTTTTTTTTTTTTTTTTTTTTTTTTTTTTTTTTTTTTTTTTTTCCTTCGGTACTGGGGATTGAACTCAGGGGCATTCTACCTCTGAGCTATACCCCCATCCCTATTTTTTTTTTTCTTTATTTTGAGACCGAGTCTCACTAAGTTGCAGAGTGCCTCACTAGGTAGCTGAGGCTGGCCGCAAACCCGGATCCTCCAGTCTCAGCCTCCCGAATGCTGGGATTACAAGCGTGCACCACCACGCCCGGCCAGACCATATATTTTAAAAGCTTTTTCTTGACTTATAATAGTATCATACTCTTCCAAGTTTTTGGCCACAGCAGCCACAGTGCTGTATTCAGAATGCTAACACGACTTACCTGCAACTGCCTGCTCCCCAGATGGCCAGGGAAGACTTTGTAGAGGAAGGAAGGAGGGAGAGACAGGGCAGGGGTTGGGAGGAGGAAGTGAAGGTGTGCTCATTTTAATTTAAATGGGGTGGAAGACTGCAACCAACCCAATTCTTTATGGGTTATTAATTTTTTAATTAGTAGGTTTCAACTATTTTGGCTCAACAATTTAAATGATTGAGTTTGGGGGGTAGTTTATTTTCTGGTGCCAGAGAGCCCTCAGAATGGGAGAAAAATTTTGCCAGTTATTCCTCTTATAGAAACTAATATCTAGAATATACAAAGAACTCGAGAAACTCACAGCTAAGAAAACATATAACCCAATAAGAAAATGGGCAAATAATCTAAATAGACACTTCACAAAAGAAGAAAGACAAATGGCAGGACCAAAAAAAAAAGGTTGATTAAAATTTTATCAGATAGCCGGGCATGGTGGCGCATGCTTGTAATCCCAGCATTCGGGAGGCTGAGACCGGAGGATCCGGGTTCGCGGCCAGCCTCAGCTACCTAGTGAGGCACTCCGCAACTTAGCGAGACCCGGTTTCAAAATAAAAGAATAAAAAAAAAATAGGGCTGGGGGTGTATCTTGGAGGTAGAATGCCTCTGAGTTCAATCTCTGGTACCGCAAAAAAAAAAAAAAAAAAAAAAAAAAGAATTTTATCAGATATTATCAGCACTTTTACTACCTAGTAGGTTTCCAATATTCCACTCAGGGAAATTACTAGGAAGTTGGTCATAAAATAATCTAAAAATTTAATTTTGACTTACTGTAAGAAAAGATTTAGAAATTAGAATTTATAGTTCCCCAAACCTGTGTTTAGGAGCCTACTTAAGTCCTGCTTTATAGTATAAGTACTGTGTAGGGTTTCCAGAGTGCACTTTTTGTGGGTTGTACTGAGAAGATCTGTGGCCATCTTTGTGTACCTGTGTGAAGGGAAGGCTTCTGTGTGCTCTGCATTTCTTTTAACATTTAAGGCTATAATGTTACATAAATATTATAACAGAAACATTCTCTCTTTTCTATTTTTTGTCATTATAGGAAGCTGTGAAAATGTTTAAGAAGGCCTTGGAAGTCCTTCCTTATTCACACAAAGGACAAAATTCCATAGCTATTATGTTAGACTGTCTGTACAACTTGGGTCTTTGCTACATGGAAGAAGGCAACTTCCAAGGGGTATTTTGTGTATTTTGTAGCATAGATTATTTGTGATTTTAGAAACTGGCTTCTTGCATTCATTTCTATGTCTGAAGGCTAGTTATATGGGATAAAGAGGAACTAGTCCAACGCTACTTACAAAGCTTGGCCTCTTAGAGTCAATTTGTACCTTGTAATCCCATCATTATTTAATGCACACATTTTATTTTATGCTAGTTTGTCATGAAAAATCTAAAGACTAATATTTGTTTTCCACTGAAACAACAAATTTAACTGTAGGAAATTATTATAGCAAAAATTTTGTTACATTAATATGACTTTATTTATTAAACTGTAAGTAGTTTAAATTGAGTGCTTACGTGTACTACAGAATAAATGGAAAATGATTAGAACACTCTGATTTTTTCTTATTGATAATTGAACAATACAAATCAGATTGAAACTAGTCATTAAGATGGCCAGATTCTTTGGAAAGCAATTGATTCAATGATTATGCATTTATCCAGTCTTTGACTATTTTAAATACTTCAAAATTGTCACTGATATGAAGAATATATAAAATAATTGATATTACCCAATGGCCATTGTTAGATATTCCACAACTCCATTTCTGTGTGTGCATGTGTGTCTGTGTGTGCACATACATGCACACACACACACACACATACCATTGTAATGCTTATATTTATGGGGTGGACAGTGTCTCAAATTTTCATATAAGGAAAAGAGTTGCCTCAATTTCAGAGTTGTCCACTCAAATATCAGTAAATATAAGATTGATTGCAACTGCTTCCATGTTTTGGATAACCATAGCCAACTTACCTTTGCTTTACAATGTTGGAAACGTTTTTGGTGTTCTATTGTGCCAAATTATTTTTTCTTTCTTTCTTTTTTTTTGGTACTGGGAATTGAACTCAGAGGCATTCTACCTCCGAGCTATACCCCCAGCCCTATTTTTTATTCTTTATTTGGAAACAGGGTCTCACTAAGTTGTGGAATGCCTCACTAGGTAGCTGAGGCTGGCCACGAACCCGGATCCTCCAGTCTTAGCCTCCTAAATGCTGGGATTACAAGCGTGCGCCACCACGCCCAGCTTATTGTGCCAAATTTTTATAACTATATGTCTGCTATGGTTCTTGGACCATCATGAACAATAAATGGTGCTTGTTGTCACTTCTCTGAAGAAATGAAATCCAAAGAATAATGATTAAAATTAAACCCCCAAAGCATTGTAATCTAACAACATGAATGATATAGACATTAGTATGGAAATAAGGGGACCCTTAATTAAAATTATAAGTCTGACTTTTTGTTTGCCTCACAAGATTCACTGGGGGAACATATTTAAAATGACTAGACAATATAGCAAAACTTTTCAACAATAGTTTTTTACTATAATTTATTAACCTTTTAAAGTAATATATTCTATCACTAAATGATTTGTGATTCATCAATGTGCTCTTCTAGGCTTTTGAGTGTTTTACAAAAGCTGTGAAAACAAATCCTGATTTTGCAGATGGCTTTTATCAAAGAGGGCTTTGTAAAGTAAAATTTAACAAGGATACCTCAATTCTGGATTTTAATCGTGCAATAACCCTCAATCCAAAACACTACCAGGTATTTATGACGAGATCTGGTGCATTCAGGGTGGTATGGCTGTAGACACTACCAGGTATTTAAATACATGATATCAGTGATTTGGAGGTTATGTTAATTTTGGTAAAACTATTACATTCTTTAGATGCCTTTGCTATTAGCAATGTGGGTACTTGTACCTACTTTTCAACTAAGTATATTTTGATAATTGAGATACATGTATTTCATTTTGAACTAAAAGCATTTTTCCAAAAGGTATGTCATGTTTGTAATGTTCTTTGTGAATTGGGATGTATGTAAATATTGACAGTGCATTAATTTTTCTACTAATAACTTAAATTCATATGCTATTATTAGTTTTATTCCTTACTTTACAACCACATAGATTTCTGCCTTCTAATAGATTGTAGGGACAACACAAATTTAATAGGTAAAGTTTGACTAGATCCTGATTTTAAGTGTATGAAATTTAAATTGATTAAATATTGAATTATTTAAGAGAATTACTAGTAATTTTCTTCAGCATATAATGGCAGTGTGGTTATGCAGGGCAGGACCTTTTTTTTTTATAGAAGATGTATATTGGAGGCTAGAGGGTGAACAATTATGATGTCTATGACTTGTTTTCCAATAGTTCAAAAATATTTAAAACAACTATGGCAAGCAAAATGTTAATATTTATTGAATATAGATGGCAGGTATATGGGTGTTCATTATACTATTATTTCAATTATTCTGTATGTTTGAACTTTTCTAATAAAAGGGACTGGGAAGAAGAACTATATCTTAACACTATCTTTGAGTGGTATATATCTGTTCAAAGTTTCGTATTTTGGTAGAACCGATGATTTCACTACAACATCTATTCCTGCTTTCCTCTCTTTGTCTCTGAAAAGGCCTATTTAAGTCGAGCAGCCTTCTATGGTTCAAAAGGTAGATACTCCAAAGCAATTTTGAACTGTAGTGAGGCCATCAGAATTTATCCCGAGAGTGTGCGTGCCTATGTCTACAGAGGAGTTCTGAAATACTGCAACAGGGTAGGCCATTTCCTGCATGGTTTACTGCTATTTTAGAGTTGGTGGATTCTCTAGATACTAAGAAGGGAATAACTTCCTTTTTTTTCTCTATGATAGAGGAATTGGTGTGTTATAAAGGGCAGTTCTACACAGAATACTTTTCCATTATATGTTAAAGGAGATTTCAATTTGCAATTTCTCACAAAATAGTGATACTTATTTTTGACATTTTGCACAATTAACTTTTATTGTTTATTTTTATTTATATTTGCTATTTTGCATTTTAAATAACTTTTATTGATTTTCAAAAAATAAAGTAGTATATATTCATTGTAGGCAATTTGGAAAATACAGAAGGGAATACAGGTTTATTATTCTACCATCAAATTATAATTCTGGAGAATATTGCTGAGTATTTCCATTTAGTCTTTTAGTTTTCTGACAATATATGACGTTTTTGTGGTGCCCTGCTTTTGATGCTTAATCTTTGAAGGTAACATTTTTATGATGGTATAATACTCCACCATAATTTATTTGTAATCACTTAATTGTTGGACATTTTTTTTACTATTGTAAATGATGGCGTTACACATGACTGAGAACAAAATCATTTCTTGAGTTTCTGATTAGTTCTTACACAGAAATTACTGGTGTGAGCAGTGCCATTAAATTACTGGTGTGAACAGCACCACCGATAACTGATGCTTCATAGAATACTTTTTTTTTTTTTTTGACCTTTCCTTGTAGCTATTTCATATGAAATATTTTGCAAATAACACCTTAAAGCAGAGGTAAGACCTTGCATTATGTGTTAATTCCATGAAAATTACTATCCATAGCAGTGAATGATGAAAGGTATCAGAAGAGAATCAAAGAGAGAACAGAAGAGAACGTGGGTAGAAAACATGACTATTTTGTCATATGACAGCATGAGTGGCAGAAGTAACAAGCTCTGATGAGTGTTTGCTGCATGACCATGGTCGAGTCTCTTTTCCCAATCAGTATCATTTTCTTCATGCTATATAGCAACATCAGTAATAAAATAATTGTCTAAATTAAAGTTGCTGATATCGTTAGTTTTATTTGTAGGTGAAAGAAACTAAGAATTCCTATGGGAAACTTCTTAATTAACTTTGAAAGATTAACTTGTCTTGATTTCACAAGTGATACACAGAATGATTAAATGAGCATTTCAAAAACTCCAGTAGAATCAGGAATTTATTTTGCAGTTAAATTTCTCCCCATTGTGATTTGTCCTTCTCAATTATTTTTTCTTTGCAGAGTTTCAAGTTAGCTATTACAGATTTAACCACAGCTATCAACAAGGACAAAAACTGTTATTTAGCATTTTATAACAGAGCATTATGTTACACCAAGATAGGGGAACTTCAGATGGTAAGATGACTACTTTAGTAAACAGCAAGTTTAAAATGTTTAAGAAACAACATGTATACAATGGCTCGTTGATTTCAACAAGCAATCAGTAAACAACATTTAATAAACAATATCTTAAAACATTTGTAAAGACACTTAAAGCACTTGTATTTCTTATTCTCTTATAATTTTGGGAAGTAATTCCGATGCAAATATAAACTCAGGAAACGAGGGAAACCAAACAGCCATTTCAAATAATATTTAATTTCTTTGTGCTTATCAAGTTTCCTTATACAATTTCTATAGTGAAGTGAAATGAAAAGTTAATTTTATAGTGCTAGTACATTTAAAGGAATATATAAGCTAACATACATTACAGAAGTATCATTTGAGTAAATGTTTCTACTGATACACATCCTACAGAATTTTATAGAAGTGATCAGGAGTGATAATATTGCATCCCAGTTTCAACATTTGCTAGAGCAATTTGAAGAGGTACTTTTTTCTGTACAGTCTCAACACTGTACTTGCATCAGGGGATTTGGAGTGGTGGTTTCCACCTGGGGACAAGTGACCAGTATTTGCTTGTGTATTTTGAAGGTCTGCGTGGCTGCAACAACACTTTTTCTCTTTTTGTGTTGACCCAGTGTCTGCTTATATAAATTCTACTCTGTAGTTGTCTAACCCCTGCCTCCTCACCTCTAGTGAGTAGGGCTGTTTTTCAAGGATTCCTCATTGTGGGGCAGGTGAGCTGTGGGCTCTTAGGATTTCACACCACCCTTTCACTTCTCTTTCTCTGCTATCCACTGGTCTCCCTCTTCACATGTCTGCCCATTCCAGAGTAAATGAAGCATTTCTTTAAAAGATGCAATTAAGGATGCAAATCAAAACTACACTGATATTCCATCTAACTCCAGTTAGAATGGCAATCACCAGAAATCCAAACTATAATAAATGCTGGCATGGATGTGGGGAAATATGAAATCTTATACACTGTTGGTGGGATTGTAAATTAGTACAACCATTATGAAGATCAGTGTGGAGGTTCCTCCGAAGACTAGGAATGGAACCACTATATAACCCAGCTATGCCACTCTTTGATATCTTCTGAAAGAATTAAAGTCAGAATACTATAGCTATACATGCATATCCATGTTTATAGCTGCACAGTTCACTACAATCAAATTATGGAACCAATCTAGGTAGTCTTCAACAGATGAATGGATAAAGAAAATGTGGTACATAAACACAAAAGGAATTTTACTCAGCCATAAAGAAGAACAAAATTATGTCATTTGCAGAAAAATGTATGGAACTACAGAATATTATGCTAAGTGAGTTCGACCAGTCTTAGAAAGTCAAGGGTCATATACTTTCTTTCATTATGTGGAAGTTAGAGAGAAAAAAGGAAAGAAAAGAGACTTCAAATGAAAGAGGAGAGAAAGAGAAGTGGAAGGGGATGGAGGGGGGTGGAGAAAGGAGAATTAAGGGAGGAAAAGACCAAATAATGTTATGTTCATATGTGAAAGTATCACTACCAATCTCACTAACATGTATGGGGAAGAAGAAGAAGGGAGCCAGGTGGGATATAGAAAGACATGTACCAAGTGCTGTGTGCATGTGTGCTTGCATGGCTTTCACTCTCACTATGATGTGTAATTACAATGCACCAATTAAAGTATAAAAGTATAAAAATAAAAAGACATCACATTTCCACTGTTCTATGTGGACAAGCTTCCCAATTTCTGTGAAACATATTTAAATCTGTTTAAAACTCTTAGAAATCTAGAAATTTACAAGCTTTGAAGGGATGAAGTTGAAAAACATCATTTCTAAGAGGGTGCAGAATTCCTGGTCATCAGACCCTCAGGTTTCCTCCAGAAATGTGGGCAAATAAATAATTTTTAACAAGGGAGTTAATATTCAAGGAGCTAATATTAGTGACCTGCACAGCAGGTATCTTTGAGGACTCCCTCCCTTCCCCCATACAGGTAATTGAAACAATGGGCTGGGTGGGGAAAGAACTCCCACATTTTCGTTACTCAGGCATGTAAAAGAGCCCATTCCCTGTGATTAAAGAACTCACAAAACTACCTGAAGTGAGACCATATTAGGATAATGAAATATTGGTGACTTTGGAGATGTCTGGACCCCAACACATTTTAGCCTCGTATTTTACAGAAGAGGAAATGGAAGTAGGGAGAGATTAGAAAAGTCACCAATGTCACACAGGGAGTCAGAGTTTGTTTGCTTCTAGGTAGACAGTCTTTAGGTGCCAGATGTCATTTGACAGTGTCACCTCCTTCCTTTTTGCCTACCTCCACCTGTTCTCAGCATTCCTGTCATCACTACACTAAGAATAAACAAGTATCCCACTGCAAAAAAAAAAAAATACACTTAGGCATTCTTCCAAGACAGGGCTTCCCAAAGGCTAAGCAAAGGTGAGTTCTGATTCCACTGTTCTATATTCATAAACACAATGCCACCCCCTACTCAGGGCTTATTGTGTGATAGGCACTGGGCTAAGTGCTTTACCAACATATCTAAATATTTCTAGACTATTACATGTTTAACATACAAAATTTGCAAACGAGGAAACTGAGGCCTAGGGTAAAGTAACTTTCCCCAATCTGAGAAGCCAATAATAATAGCAGAGGATGATGCAAATCCAGGAAAGGCCCAGGCCCTCATTTGTCCTCTTTTTCAAAACCTCTGTTCTCCCATCCCCACTGACCTTCATGAAGTCTTACTTTTTAGCATTTGTTTCTTTTTATGTCACATATTCGGTTGCTTAGCATATCTCTCTGCATGCTATATATTTTATATTCTGTGATTCTAAAAGTCAGATAATTTGTGGTTATCATTCTAGTTTGCTTCCCATGTATTGTTAATTATTTTTACAGTTCTTCCTGGCAATGTTTAGTTACAATTATGCCGCAGTATCCATATAGGATATTTAATTGTGCAATGTTTCCAGACATTTGGAATGTCCAATAGGGAAATGCTGGATAAGGACTAATGAGCAAAAAGTGAAATGCTATTTACTTGCCATTTTTAGTTGCAGGTGCTGCAGGCATGTTAAGATTTGGCCTTTTTCTGATAAAACTATATGTATTTTTTTTTTTGGACAAAATGTTCACTAGCAAAATTAATTAGGAGACTAGACTCCATTCTAAATTTGGGATGCATCTAGTACCTCATGGGTAAAATAGAGACCAGCAAAACTTTATTTATTCAGTTAATTAAAAAAAAGGATAAAAAGAGTTCTTCCTAGTAGACTACTGTCTTTAAAAAACAATGAGTGTACCTATCAAAACATTTTGAGGTAATTAGCCTACAAGTACTTATTAGTTTTATTAAGATCCATGATTTATTTATTCGATAAAAACTTACTGAGCATCTATTTTGTGTAGTCTGATAAGTTCTGGCCCCATAGAGCTTACACTTAAGTGAGGATGACAATAAAACACTAAAGAGAAATTACATTTTAAACAGCAATTGCTGCTCTGCTTTAGTGTCAGTAGTCATTTGGTAGAACCTACTGAGTGGGGGAAGGGTGTTGAACTCTTCCCTACAAACAAGCGAACAGGCATAGGTTGACTCACAGATAGCACATGAACAGTAAGCACAGTGCGTACTGCTTATTAAAACGTGGCAGTAGTGGGGTGTGGTGGTGCATGCCTGTAATCTCAGTACTTGGGAGGCTGAGATAGGAAGACCACAGGTTAGAGGCCAGTCTGAGGAATTTAGCAAGACGATCAGCAACCTAGGGAGACCCTGTTTCAAAATAAAAAATAAAAAGGGCCAAGAGTGTAGCTAGGTAGTAGAATGTCCCTGGGTTCAATCCCCAGTACAAAACAAAACAAAACAAAAAAAGTAGCAGTACCCATAATACTTAGCCAAAAGGGACCCTTCAAACCTAACATATGACTATTGTGGCCTGCAATTATAAGTCAAATTGGAGAACTATCAAATCCCACTTTGCTCATAAACACATTTGTCCATAGATAATGAAGTATCTAAGAAGTTGCATCTAGGTTGCAAGTGATTATTTCATTTTTAGGCATTAACAGATTATTCAGTTGTGCTGCTTCTTAATGCTGGAGAAACTCTACAATTAAATACCTTCACGAATCGTGGGCTCATCTACATTGGACTTGAGAAGTACGGCTATGCATTAGAGGTGAGCCTTCTTGGGACGTGTGAAAATGAACCCATTTGATTTTGCTCATCTCTTCTGAAAACTAGTGAACATGTTCTTACTGCTTTCAAGTGGTACTGCTAATGAGTGATAGTGTTAGCAAGAACTATGTTGAAATACTTGGAATAGGCAAAAGAATCTTCCAAAAAAATGTACAGTGTACTTTTACTTCATTTTGCTTACAGATAAATAGCCAATGCATTAAAAAATGTTGCAATTCTTCTGGAAAGGATTGCAAACAAAATTAATTATATGGCAAAAAAAAAAAAATCTGTGTATCACTTGCTCTGCTGCTTGGTGCTCTATTTCACATTTTCCCCCCCTCTTTTCCCATTTGAAATATATCAAAATAGCGAGGCATAGTGTTTCATGTCTGTAATCCCAGCTACTCTGAAGTCTGAGGCAGACGGATGGCAAATTTAAGAACAGTCTGGGAAACTTAGAACGACCAGAAAGACCCTAACTCAAAGTAAAAGCTACAAAGGACTAGGGATATAGCTCATTGGTAGAGCACTCCTGGGTTCCGTCCTCAGTACCAGAAAAAAAAAAAATCTGTTTCAAACAATGCAGGAAATAATTGCTCAGAATGAGCTACTGAGAACAGGTTTTTAAATTAGTGGAAACAGGCATTCAAAATTGTAATAGATGTAAACATAGGCAGAATATTGAAAGGAAACTAGCAGTTTGAAATTTGTTTCAGTATAGGATAAAGAAAATTCTCATTCTTAACTTTTTATTTTTCTTGTCTACTTTATGATAACTTTGGAATTAAGAAACACAACACAAAAATTAAATAGCATTTAGAGGTTTTCAGTTAAGACTTAATAGCAATTTTGTATCTTTGTTTCTGAGGAATTGTAACCTAGCATTATATAGTAGAGTATTTCCTATTCTTTTCATCTCCCAAGATAGCTTGTATAGTTTTCCATATACATATATATTCTCCTGAGATTTTTGTCCAATAAAATCACTTACTTTCTAGGCAACTATTATGAAATGTAATCTCTCAACATTTGAATTTCTTTAGGCTCTTTTTTTTTTTAGTGGGAATTGAACCCAGGACCCACGGGCATTCTACTTTTGAGCTACACCCCCAGCCTTTTTTATTTTAAAAGAGTCTTGCTAAGTTTCTGAGGGTCTTGCTAAGCTTCTGAGGCTGGCTTCAAACCTGTGATTCTCCTGTCTTAGCCTCCCAAGTACTGTCCTTTAGGCTTTTTGATAATTGAAAATATCTTTGAAATATACCACTAGGGATCGCTCAGAGACAGCTGACAAATTTTTCTGTTTGTGGTAGATAAGAAAACTATGGAAATCTGGGCAAGGGTGTTGGGGTGGAGAAAGTGAGAAAAACAGAGGGGAAAAAAGGACCTCAGCTGTTGGGGAATTAAGAGCAAGGCCTGCATTATCGGCTGAGTAAATATTTATTTTGTACTACACAACTATGTAAGTTCTATTTATTGCACCATTGTTACAAACCAGATTCCACAATGCTGGAAACTTTTAAATGGTGACCTACAGTGGAGGAAACTGGTATTCAAAGGAGGTTAAGTAAGGTCTTCAGCCAGTCAGTACTGGAGCAAGGTTTGAATTCAGGTCTTATTCAAGGAGTTCAAGATGCAAAGTTCCTTCAGACAGGGCACTGGCCATGAAGATGGGGAAATAAAAAAAGACTGAGCCCCAGTCCTGGAGGAGCTGACTAGGACTAGTGAGAATCATTCTTGATTCCTCTCTCCCAATACTCCACATCTAACTCAGTAGCAAGTCCAGTCAGCTACTCCACTAAAGCATGTTTTGAACTAAGTCCATTCTCAGAATTGCCATTGCTACCTTCCTCTTGACTTGCAGGTACTGGGGCCAGACCTGAATTCAGATCTCAGAGCAGAATCCTGGCTCTGCTGGGCGGTTGCGGTAGCTTCCCAGACCGCCTTTCTTGCTTCCATACCTGCTCTCCATATGTTATTCTTCACACAGTGGCCAGAGGTAGAGACCACTTAAAACCATAAAGCAAGCCGGGCATGGTGGCACACACTTGTAATCCCAGTACTTGGGAGGCTAAGACAGGAGGATCACAGGTTCCAGGCGAGCCTCAGCAAATAGTGAGACTTTCATAAACCTAGTGAGACCCTGTTTCAAAATAAAAACAAAATAGGCCTGAGGGTGTAGTTTGGAGGTAGAATGCCCCTGGGTTCAATCCTCAGGAACACATACACACACACACACACACACACACACACACACACACACACACACCATAAAGCAGAGCAAGTTACTCCTCTGGTTAGAGCTTGCCAAAGGTTTCCCATCTCACACTTGGAATAAAATCTGAACTCTTGACTGTGACCAACCAGGATTCTGCTTTCATTTGCCTATTCCCTGGCAATGCCCATCTCCCTTCCTATGAAAGACCTTACATGCACCATTCCCTTTGCCTACAGCTCTTTTCCTACTGATCTGTGGATGGTTCATGTCCATTTTTCATTCAAGTTTCTGCTCAAGCGTGACCTTCTTAATCAAAAAAGTAATTTATTTATTTTTTGTGGTACTGGGGATTGAACTCAGGGGCATTCTACCTCCGAGCTATACCCCCAGCCCTATTTTTTATTCTTTATTTTGAAACTGAGTCTCACTAAGTTGCAGAGTGCCTCACTAGGTAGCTGAGGCTGGCCGCGAACCCAGATCCTCCGGTCTCAGCCTCCCGAATGCTGGGATTACAAGCATGTGCCACCATGCCCGGCCCAAAAAAGTAATTTAAAGTGGAATATTAAGCATTAAGAGAAATAAAAATAAAACTGGAAGGGGGAAACAGGGTCAGAAACAGAGAAGACCAGCAAATAAATAAATAAATAAATAAATAGTAGACCTAAATCCAACCATAATAGTAGTTACTTTAAATGGGAATGGTCAAAAGACATCAAATAAAATAATAAGGACATTCAGTAGGGATTTTTAAAAAGATCCAATGTATTCTGGCTATTAGAAACATGTTAAATATAATGATATAGGTAAGTAGAAAACGAATGGCTAGAAAAAAGACATACCATGATAACACAAATTAAAAGCAAAAACGTGATTATTTTTCTCTAAAAATAATTTAAAATTCAATAAAAATGATGCAGGCAGAGGAAGAAATAATGAATTATATAAGATTGAATAACAAGAGGTCTGTATAAAGAACCAAAAACCTTCCCAGGAAAAAGACTTTTGTGGGAAGGATTGATTGATGGGGAGGCCAAGCAGCATGAGTGCTAAAACCATACTAGTTAATTTATAGTTGTGTGCATTGGGTTGTTGTTTACAGGTATTTTGATATGGAGATGCTTATTTAAATATTTCATTAAATGTATGTTTAGTGGTATTCTTATATTGTTTCAGGTCTCAAATATTTTTGTAGGACTTTGAAAAGTGTCTAAGTTTCAGATGTTGACTCTGGTGTCTAATAAATTGTCTAATAAATGAGAATGTCTTGGGATGCAGTGGCAGGATCTCTTGCAGGCTCAGAACTTTTAATTCTTTTAAACAGCCTGTTACTCAAGGCTATTCAGATCAGTTACCTTTCCAAAATTCAAATCATAGGGCAAGAGTCTCCATTCCTACTCTCAGGAAGGCTTCTGGGTCCCTGGACAGAAGGACACACTTCTTTCCAGAGGTGTGGATTCCAAAGGTGGGAGCAGACTTAACTAATCCACACACAAAGCCCTGTTATGCCCTTTCTCTGGCCAAGGAGTTTGTCCAAAAGTCATATAATTCTAAAAGTTCTCTCCAGAGGAGTTTCCTTTTCTATCTAGGCAGGAAATTTCTGGTGATGATCACTGGGTATAAGTAATAAAGTAGGCAAGATAGTTAGACAGGAAAGTCTCTCTTTTTTTTTTCCATTTCTTTATTTCTTGAACAGGGATTGAACTCAGGGGTATTCTACCTCTAAGGTATACCTCCAGCCTTTTTTTATTTCTAATTTTTGTAACAGAGTTTCCTGTGCTGGCCTTGAATTTGTGATCCTCCTGTCTCAGCCTCCCCTAGTATGGATTATAGGCAGTATTCCGGTCAGCATTCCTATAGCTATAATATAAAAGACTCACCACATATCTTAGAGGAAAGAAAATTTATTTTCTTACTGTTTTAGGTTCAGTCCTTGTAAGGCTGGGGACCTCGGATCTCAGGGCATGGTGGTGGGAGGCAGAGAGAGGGAGAGCCTATGGGTTGTGCTCATCACATCATAGAGGCTGGAAGCAAGAGATAGAGAGGGAGAGAGAGAGAGAGGGAGCAAGGGAGGAGGAACCATATATAATCCCAAGACCACACCCCTGGGCATCTACCCTTTCTGGCCACACCCTCTTGGCCTGGGCTGCAACCCAGAAAAAACCATTAAAATGGATTTATCCACCACAGGGATTACAACCCTCAAGACTCAATCACATCAACTTCAAACATTAACAAATGAGCTCTTTAGGGGACATCTTGTCTAACTATAGCAAGTGTGTACCATCATGTCCTGCTAAATCCCTATTTTTGAAGTAAAGGCAAGGAGCACAAGATTCGGAATGATTTAGAACAATGGGGTTCCTCTGCTGCAACCATTATTACTAGATGTGGTCCTATGAGGAAAAAAATGAAGTTTTAGGAAGATGTGTATTTTAATGCTTGTGTTACATCTATTCATGTGGAATCAAAGTTAGAAGGAAGTTTAAGAAAGCACATGAGATAATATTACAAAATTAATAACTTATACAATTGTTTCAGGATTTTAAACAAGCTGCACTAATAAGCAAGACCAACGTGAATCTTTGTCAAGCCACGGCTATGTGCCACCACAGGTAAGGAGTACAACTGGTATCAGAGGGGAAGCAGGCAACATTGCCAGACCTTCCTAATTATAGTCCCAAGAAGAATCCAGGAAGAAAATGGGAGGGAATTTATGGATGTGACAGAGTACAAAAATGAGTACAAAGCAGGGTATCTTTAGCACCCTGCTTTCCAGGACACAATTTCAGATAAATCAGTGATTAAAAATCTCTATCAGGACAGTAGGGGTGTCCATGAGATTCAAGCCCGTACCTTGGGAAAGGACCTTGGTAATGTATAGAATAAAATCATGCATATCTCAAAATATCTAAGTATAAAATAAAGTAATTTAATTGATTCATAAAATGGGACTAACTTTTGAAAAGCCCATTTCCTGGAAGAGGGGATGATTTTTAAAGTAATGTATTTTCAGTAAAATTTTGCATTTAAAAGACATAGATCTAAAACTAATTAAAACAATACCAGTGAATATCTATAAAATATAATAAAATCTACAAAAAACAATACTTGAAACAGTTTTAGCTTCTTCTGAAATTAGTGTATAAATAAGTAAGTTATAGAGAAATAGAACAGTTATATAAGGCTTAACTATGTAAGTTGATCAATTTAAAATACATATATAAGCCAGGTGTGGTGGCGCATGCTTGTATATCCCAGTACTTGGGAGGCTGAGGCAGGAGGATTGAAGGTTCGTGGCCAGCCTCAGCAACTTGTGAGGCTCTCTGCAACTGAATGAGACCTTGTTTCAAAATAAAGAATAAAAAATCAGGCTGGAGGTGGAGCTCAGAGGTAGAATGTCCCAAGCTCAATCCCCAGTGCCACACACACACAAAATTATATTACAGTATTTAATGTACAACCATATTATATATTCTGCTAACCATAATATAATGTTTATATTTCTACATGCACATTTTACCTCTTAAAGTTAATTTTTGGTCACTTAGATTTTAAAAGCATAGAAAATTCAGTGATGTAGATTTTAACATGGGATAAAATGTACTTGGTTAAGTAATAGTTTACGGCATTTCTTTTAATAAGAGAAGCAATAGCACTTAATTTGAAGGGGATAATTAGAATAATTTATTAATTAAGAGACTAGACTTTGCAAATATTCACTTTAGAGAATGGACTCTAGCTTGCATTATTTAGGAAATTGCATTCTTTATTTTCCCTTTTAAGATGTAGATAGTATATCTACATTTCCCTATGAGAGTGAGAGTTTTTTTTTTTAAATTTTATTTTATGAACAAAGTAAGATAGTAACTGGAACTTATGAATATGCCTTTAGGTTAAAAGGTCTAAACCAGTCTCACATCTTTCATTTTCTACAGACAGCAAAACATAGTCACACTGTTGTCTATTTTAATCCAGAAATCTCTGTACAATTCATCTCTGTAAGTGCTTGTCATTCGTAAGAAGAGCTAGAATAATGATGACTGATGTGTTTATTTTGGTGGGTGTGTGTAGACCAAAAACATGCAAGGTCCTTGCATTCTGTTAAAACTAAAAACAGACTCCAAAATTTCTCTCAACCTCTTTCCTATGTTTAGCAACTATTAGAGTCAGTACGTTTCTCTGTGTGTCAGTTCACAATCTCTTTTATGAAAAGTAATCACTGGGTATATATGGCAGAGCTTCCTTAAGCTGATGCTGCTTTGCAATTCCAAATAACCAACTTTCATCATCCCACTAGGATCTCTACTGTTCTTTAATAAAAGTAGAATTTAAATCAATAGTGAAGCCCTGATAACTCAGAGTGCCATTCCATGTGTATTGAGTGGAAACAGTTTTACTGAACTTTACGATCAAGAATGTTTGCGATTAAATTTTATTCAGGAAAAATATTTTTGCTTTTTAAGGCAAGCTAGAACACACTTATACCATGCCAGTGTGGTTTGTAACAATGGAGATTCACTTTTGGTGTCTTACAGTAGGGAAAGTAAACATTTTATTGTTTGGTAAATTTTATGAAAGGAATAAATCTTTAAATTTTAGGACTTTGATCTTTGAACTTGTGTGGTTACAGACTTTTGAAATATCTTTTGTATATGTCTGGTTCTCTCACTCTTGCGGTTGCTAGGAGACAACATTCCTCAGGCTGGATATCCTACTTGTGGCCCAATTTAATCACCAAGAGTGTAATGGTAGAGTTAATTTTTAAATCTCTTCCATAAAGCCACCTTCATATTTAAAAAAATAATATTGCAGGAGATTACTCAGTTATATATCCTATGCACTTTTTACTCAGCACATTTGTTGGGCTATTCTTAATATTTGCATAACAAGTTTTTTAAATCTTTAACTCTGCAAGCCACATTCTTTAGTTTAGGGAGGTAGATGTGATTTATTTGTACAACCCAGCAGGACACAGCTGGTCATGTATGTGATGAATGGGGTAGATGCAATGGGCCTTCCTGTCCTTTGCTATGACCTGGAGGTCAAGCACAGCATGCTTCATCCTCAGCAGACACTGAATTGAAAATCAGGGCACCCTTGTAAGTGATCACATGACTTTCAATTTACACAAACACGTTTATTTCAGAACATTCTTTTGATACACTCCTATATTTGTGGTAACCAATGTTTAACGATTTATATCTCAGTGGACATGTACTTTGATACAATGTAATATTCTGCCACATTTTCCCCTTTGGCTAAGTGCCATGTGATGACTTAACCAGACAGTCAACCTGTAGGACACTGTCATAGGCATGCCCAGAAAAATGAAATTGCTGCTTCTACGGTGGTATCTGTTTTATTTATTCATTTGCTCTCTTGGTATGGAAATCTGGGGAGTCTGTTCTCAGATCTCCACCTCCTTTGGACTTGATTTTAGTCATCGTCAATTTTGAGGTGCCTGCTAGGTGGCTTTCAGGGTCCATTACCAGCTTTCAAATTTAATGATTACGCGGGCTGAACAGACTGGATGCTCATTAAAGTTAATGCCGACAATGAGATAGGTGTAGAAAATAGCTTCCATCTCTGCCTTTTGGTAATATACAACGGATCTCACATGGGGTGTGCTTCAACTCACTGCCTTGTTGTTTTTGTGGGTTTTGCAATTGGTTAGGCTATACACAAGGAGAGATTACATTTTATAAACCATATATCAGAGCCAGGTGTGGTGGTGCATGCTTATAATCCCATTAGTTGGGAAGCTGAGACAGGAGAATAGAAGTTTCAAATCCAGCCTCGGCAACTTCGTGAGGCTTTCATCAACCTAGTGAGACCCTGTGTCCAAGTGAGAAAAAAAAAAATCAGGCTGTGGATGTAGCTTGGAGGTAGAATGCCTCTGGGTTCAATCCTAAATAAATAAATAAATAAATAAATAAATAAATAAACCATGCATCAGAATATTCACTCACAAAAGACCTTGAATCTTTCTCTGGATAAAAGGGGGCAGTGTATGCAATTTGGATGCCAATATGCCAGGGACATTTCAGTGATTGATGGGGAATATACAAGGGAACAGAGATTGCTCTGGAAATTTCAGTATAAATGGTCCCCATAGGTATGCATCATAAGTAAATATGTTACTATCATTGATAGAAATACCAAGAATGACAAAATATACCAATATATGTAATTATACAAAACGACTATGGTGCACTTATTCTTTTTTTTTCTGTTTCTGGTACTGGGGATTGAATCCAGGGGCATTTTACCTCCAGGTTATACCCCAACTCTGTTTTTTAATTGTTTGTTTTATTTTGAAACAGGTTCAAAGTTTCTGAGGCTGCCTTGAACCTGCAATCCTCATCCTCCTGTCTCAGCCTCCCAAGAACTGGGATTATAGGTGTGCACCACCATACTTGGCTTGTGCATTTATTCTTTTTTTTTTTTTTGCATTTATTCTTGATAACGAATGTTCTGCCAAGCTGAGCATGTAGTTCAGAAGTAGAACATGTGCAAAGCCTTGGGTTTAATCCCCAGCACTGCAAAAAAAAAAAAAAAAAAAAAAAAAAAAAAAAAAAAAAAAAAGAAAGAAAGAAAGAAAAGGAAAAATGTTTAGAACTATTGCTGTAACATAGTGAGAAGCACCTGGGAAGGCGTCCAGACCCTGTATTCAGTGAACTTTTGCTCCTTATATAGTGCCAATTATCAAGACAGAGAAGCACAATTCCATTGTAAACCACTTGGGGGAAATGACACTGTGATTTCTAAGTAAGAACTCACAAAGTGAACTCAGAAAATACTGACTCATATATGTAAATACTAATTGTCCTTTGCCTGTCTGTAACATCAGACACCAAACTTTCCTCATGCCTCAGTGTTGATTCTTGTGTGATCTTCTGGAAGAATATTTGGGCCCCTCTTTTGGGTTGCGTTTGCCAAGACATGGAGCAAGAGTCACGAGTACTTCAATGATTTTTCATGGTGTGGACAAGCATTAAAAAAATATTCATTTAACAAAATTCTGGGAGGCCATTGCTTTGGGTTGAGCTCATACACTAGGCCCCAACGAACTAGACAAAACTAAAACGGAGTCACTCCTTCTAAATGACACAAAATCACCCTGAAACTTTAAGGAAGCAGGTAGATACCAAAATAGAGCACTTTCTCAATCCCCCAAAAGCAGGAGATTCTAACAATGAAGTATCCCCTGCTCTAACCTTTAGCCTCCTGCCCAAAAGTAGCCGTAAGTAACCTGATGTTAACCCCACCCACTTTTCCATTTACTTGTCCCTATCTTTCCAACCCCTCTGTTCTTTTATTTCCTAGTGGGATTTTATTTTTATTTTTCCCAGTTAGATTTTTAAAAATTTCTTTACCGTGGTGATGGAGAGTGAGTTAAATGCCCAAAGTTTTGGTCAATGGTCGAACTGGAGAGGTTGAGCCAAAGGGGAAGAGGTTGACTGAATGGGGAGAAATGTTACATTCGGCCTAGAGTCGCCTCACAGTTTAAGTGTGACCTGAAGTTTTCTCTGTACATAGTGAACCAGAACTTACCTTGATGTGTAAACAGATCGTAACCCACTCTTGTAAAAAGCAGCTGAGTCTCAGTCAATCACAAGCAACCAGCTGCTCAAACTTCAAATAGGACAGAAGCAAGCTGTAACAGAAGCGGGCTGTCTCGATGGACCTCGCTTGTGCTTTCTGAATGTCACTTCCTTTTCTCCCACTATAACAATAGCCTGCCCGTGAGGTGGGATGGAGCATTCGAGTAATTTTGGGTCTTGATTGCTGCCCAATTCTAGAATCACCAGTAAAGTGGCTTAATAAAGCTGGTTTATAATTTTCTCTTTTAACATACTGAATCACATGATGAAAAACGGAATCACTTTTTATGTTCAAAATGAACTTTTTCTCAAACCTTCTGAACACATCAAGGGGAAAGTCTCAGCTAAGATCTTGTCCTTAGCCACTTTTTTTACTCTGTATACCAGATGGTGCAGCCCCCGGTTTTAGTGTGCTATAGATTACAGAATCTGGCTCTAATTTTTATTTATTTATTTTTAGGGTTGCCTTATATTAGTGGCATGAGATACTGATTTTTCTTTTTATGGTATCAAAATTAGGTTTTTTTTTTTTTTTTTTTTTTTTTTTTTTTTTTTTTTTTTTTTTTTTTTTTTTTTTTTTTTTTTTTTTTTTTTTTTTTTTTTTTTTTTACAATAAATGTAGTTAAGTGAAAAAGCCCATTGACTTAAAGGAAAATATTCAGTAGCTCAAAGTGCAGGCAGAACATAGGGTTGAACAGCTTTCATGAAGAAAGGGATGAAGTTTGGGAAACTGTTTTAAGAGAGACTCTTGTGTAATATCTAGAAGATGATAGTTTCCAGAACAGTTACCCTAGGTTTCATGTATTTTATGAAGGAAAAATGGATAAAACGGTTATATGCCTTATTAAAATTTGAAACCTGTTTGAGTAGTAATGAAAAGAATGGGCGAGGGTCTCTATGCTAAGCGATCTTCCTATGCTCTTATTTAGTCCTAATTACAACTTTGAAAAAATTAGTATTAGTTTGCACGTTCAGGGTCCCGTCTGTTCTTTAAACCTTTCTTCTTCCTGACTACACTGTTGAGATACCAGATCACTGGCTCTCCTGCACCAGCTATAGCATGTTCCAAGTGAAGAATGTGTAGTAGAGATGGCTGCGTGGAAAAGCACAGATTCGAAATAAGCCATATCTGAGTTTGAATTTCGGGTATTTACTCTGCACAAAGTTAATACACTGTTTATTATGCTATTTCCTATGTGCAAACTTTTCTGACCATGATTTCCTTTTCATCTATAAATCACAATCATAATTAACTTACAGAGTTGGGAAGAGTTAAGTGAAATGGAATATGTAAAGCACTTAGCACAGTAGTGGTAAGTAAGCAGTTACTCAATGTTAGCTCCCTCATTCTATTCTTATTATTTTTTTTTAATCCTAGATTCCTTCCATGTTAATTGAGACTAAATATAATTATTATATATTTGTGTGAAATGGAGAAGTGACTTCATGTGTCCATGGACAAATATTTAATTCCTTCATTGTTGTAGAACACCATAGAATATACTTATACAAACTAAGGTGGTTATGATGTCACTAGATGATATAGTCTATTGGGACCACCACTGTATACTCAGTCAGTTGTTAACTGAAGCATTGTTAGACAGTACACAGCTATAAATTAAATAATGTATTTCATTAATAAGAGCATATGTTTTTCTGTATTGGTAATTGATAGTTGTTAAAACAAAGTTGAAGCCGGGCGTGGTGGCACACGCTTGTAATCCCAGCATTCGGGAGGCTGAGACCGGAGGATCTGAGTTCTTGGCCAGCCTCAGCTACCTAGTGAGGCACTCTGCAACTTAGTGAGACCTGGTTTCAAAATAAAGAATAAAAAATAGGGCTGGAGGTATAGCTCGGAGGTAGAATGCCCCTGAGTTCAATCCCCAGTACCACAAAAAAAAAAAAAAAAAAAAAAAAGTTGAAGAACGCCATTCAAACTTTTATAATTTGAAGAAAGAATTCCAGAATGTCATCTCCTCCACCCCCATCTCATGTACGTTCTGTTGTGAAAATGGCTCTTACTTTACTAGAATCTTCAAAGAACTTTACAGTCATCTTTAGGTCATATGGACATATGTACTTACCATTTATAATTGGTAATAAAACATGAAATACTTTAAAATAAGGGCTGATGTAAATTTTTTTTGAAAACATTGAATATGTCACCAAAAAGCACCAATTCACCAGAAGGCATGAATATTTTCATTTATTTCCTTCCAGAATTAAAGAGTTTGCAGAGGCTGTCGATTTCTATACTTGGGCTATTAATATTGACCCACATTTTCTGGATGCTCATATTGGACGAGGGAATTCTTACATGGAATATGGATATGATGAAGCCACCAAGAAAGCACAGAAGGATTTCCTGAAAGCATTACACTGTAATCCATCCTACACAAAAGCTAGAATTAGTCTAGGCTATAATTTGCAGGTAATGTTATGTAACAACAATTTGAGTATTGAAAGCATTGTTTGGATAGGAGAAGGAATAATATTTGGCCCTTTTCTGGCATTGGAGCTAAATGTTATTTCTCTGGTAATGAACATTTCCTTTTCCCTCACTTTTAATATGCAGAGTAGCAGTGGGGAGCAGGAGTTCACGTGGTTCCAGGGATCCTGCGTGGATAGCCTAGGGACCTGGAACACTAGTCAAATGAGGAGTTTTTGAACATAGATTTCCTTAAAGTCCGCACCCCTCCCTACAGTTAAAGACAACTTTTATGATTTGCCTGATGAATTTCATATATAAGAAACTGAGAACCTGGCTAATGTTTGTCTCACTAGCTTATACCCTGCCTGGTGCCATAGATTTTGTTTTATTGAATTAGTGAAAAACAAAAGAATAAACATTGTATGATTTTTTTTTTTTTTTTTTTTTTTACTTTTTATGATACTGGGGATTGAACTCGGAGACCTTTTACCTTTGAGCTACATCCTCATCCTTATTTTTTTAACAGTGTCTTGCTAAGATGTTGAGGCTGGCCTCAAACTTAAAATCCTCTTGTCTCAGCTTCCCAAGTACTGCGATTACAGGTGTGCCAACATACCTGGCTTGTATGAAAGTTTTGAAATGAACTCCACCTATGAAATAGGTCAAACAGATGATTTATAGGGATTTCTGAATTCCATCATCTTCCAAATGGCAGTGAATTGGAACTTGCTAGGAAGGCAAGAGGACAGACACTTTTCCCTCCGGCAAGAGGAAAGAGCGCTACTCTGCTTGGCCAACTGGGGCTCCACGTGGCTCCTGGGACACTGGGCTGACCTCTGCACTGAAGCTTCATAACTCACTGAGCCACCTAGTAAAAGGTGTGGGCACATTTTTTGGAACCAAATACTAAATGTGCTATATTTTCCATGAAAAGGAACTGAGTTATCTTAGGCTTTCTTTTTATCCTTTCTAATATTCAAAATCTTAAATAATGGTCAAAACATGTTTAAATGATTACAACTTGCTGAAATTCCTGTTAATAATCTGCTGTTAAAATTGCTGTCTTTTCTATTTAAAAGTAAGCAACTTTGAGGATTGGTGGTTACAGTTAGGCATACCCAAGAACTTTTTAATAAGGGAAATAAGATTGCCTTTTGTAAGCTAAACATAAAATTGGTGATTATTGGATCAAGTAGGAATTTGCAATGTCCGTTTAAAGAGACAAGTGACCCCAGAGCGGCAAAGGCTGACTGGTATCCAAGGAAATGTTCCAACACATCCCTTGCAGCATTCAACCAGCATTAACTGAGCACCTGATAGAGAGCAGGAGCTGCTCGTGGCCCAGGGATGCAGCAGTGAACATGATACACTTGTTTCTACTAGGAGAGTTTAATTCCTAGTGAAGAGACAGGGGCTAACAATCATGAGCAATTATTTGATTATGAGAAGTGCAACCAAGAAAAGCAATAGGCTTTTTTTTTTTTTTTTTAACCTGGCTTTGGCAAGAGAGAGGACTCTGAAAAGTTAACATTTACGCTGAGGTGTGAAAGACTAGTTAGAGGTAGGGGTTGGGGATTAGAAGTAATAATCAAGACAGAGGAAACAGCCCATTAGAAAACCATGTAAGAAAGAGATGGAGAGCCTGAGTGGGTAGAAACTTATGTGCAAGGGAGAGTGGTTTGAGATGAGGCTAGGAAATTAAAGAAGGGCCGGTGGTGAAGGCCTTGCAGTCCAGTTAAAAATGAGAGTAGCACCAATCAGAGAAATGACATCAGATTTGCATTTTATGAAGATCTCACCGGGGACGGAACAACCTGACAAAGGATTGAAAAGTACAGCAATATGAAGGATTGAGTCAGGAAAGGAAGGACTGATAAAGGAGATTTAGGGCCATACAAGTGCTGTTCAGGGAAAGAGTGACAATTTGTTCAACAAATACCCATAGATTCCTTCACTATTTGCCTAGCACTGGGGATAGAGCAGTGAGCACAGCAGATGTTGTCAGGAACACACGACAGAAAAGTCCTATTGGGAGGCTGTTCACAGTTTGATATTCCAACAATCTATCCTCAATTTGCCTGCTTCCTGGTTTGGTTTAGTAAATGAACTTGTGATGGCAATGTGGATTTCCAAATGGTTTACCCAGAGAGAAATGCTTTGCTGGTCAAAATACAGGTTCTAGTTCTCTTAGTTGTATTTTCACTTTTTACAGAGTCACTGGACTTAGCTTGGTTAAGGTGTCAGCCTCTGAGATTCTGAAGGTTAGGTTTTTGAGGCCAGGAGAAAAAAGGGCAGACCTTGGATGGCGCAGAATTAGTTAACTCCCTTCCTTCTCTGGTGAGGTGTTGAGATGCCAGTCGGTCTTCGTTAGGAAATACTCTGGCATCCTCTGTTCATGGTGCCCCTCTCCTGACATTTTCTCTGTTTTTTTTTTTTTTCCTCCCCCAGTTGGTGCTAAAGTTGGTATAAACAGGCATCTAGTAGATTTACTTGCATTTGGCATGGTCCTAAAATTCCAGATGCTGATATTATTTACCAAAATATGTTTTATGCTATTAGTTTATTCACCTATTTATGCAACACATATTAACTTTACGTTATATATCATGCATATGGTATATATAACTGGAGATTCAGTGACAGGCAAATAAATAACAATCCCTACCTCTGGTTTTGGAGCTCAGTGTAAAATTTTTTAGCAATTGGCAGAAGCATCAATGTCTCACATGTTGGCTGGGATTTTATGTTGCCTAACATATGACTCTGCAATTGAATTTATTTTAATTAAGTGGAATCTCATTAGCGATGCTGGGGATGGTGGCACACACCTGTAATCACAGTACTTGGGAGGTTGAGACAGGAGGATCGCAGATTCAAGGACAGCCTCAGCAACATGAGACCCTCAGCAACTGAAAGGGCTGGGTGTGTAGCTTGGAGGCAGAATGCTTCCAGGTTCAAGCCCCAGTACCTCCTCCCCAAATACTCAGAGGTGATTAGTCAATTGAATATACTCACGGTATAGCCTGGACAATATAAATATGCCTTTGCCAAAGTTTTTGAATGAGTTAGAATCATAAACATTTGTCATGCTATGGACTATTTCATACTTTGTGAAATATGAAAATTATTTTAGGCCCAAGGAAAATTCCAGAAAGCTTGGAACCATTTTACCATTGTCATCGAAATTGATCCAAAGAGCTACCTAGCCTATGAAGGAAGAGCTGTGGTCTGTCTTCAGATGAGTAATAATTTTGCTGCAATGCAGGATATTAATACTGCCTTAAAGGTAATAATCCACTTAGGTTATATTATTATTAGCATAAATTAACACCATTAATGAACTGGTTCAAGTAAGAAGTTCTCTGTTAACTTTTATTTTATTTATTTATTTTGTGGTACTGCAGATTGAACTCAGAGGCATTCTACCTCCGAGCTATACCCCCAGCCCTATTTTTTATTCTTTATTTTGAAACAGGGTCTCACTAAGTTGTGGAATGCCTCACTAGGTAGCTGAGGCTGGCCAAGAACCCAGATCCTCCAGTCTCAGCTTCCCAAATGCTGGGATTACAAGCGTGCACCACCACACCTGGCTCTCTGTTAACTTTTAAAAGTGACTTGTAAAAAAAAAAAAAAAGTGACTTGTGAGGAAAATTGTGTGTGTGTGTGTGTGTGTGTGTGTGTGTGTGTGTTTCCATGAATGACTCCTAGGGTAAAGATTTATTATGGCTTGACAATTTTATAATTTAAATGCATTTAAAATTAAAGAAACAAATCCTTGATAAACGTTGATTCCTCTCAGTAAATGCAGCTCATAAATTTCATGGGACATCAATTTTATTTTGTAATACAAAATGAATACAAAACATAAAACAATATTTTAGGTTTGAAGGGACTAAAAAAAGGACAGTGTAAATCCTCAGATTCTTCCTGTAATAAAAATATAAAAATCTCATGTTTTGAATGCTGTGATAGAAACTCTTTTTTTTTTTAGCTTTTGAGTTTTGTATCTGTAGATTTGGATAGATGTTGTAAAGTTAGAGATGAGAGAAAGGAAAGAACTGAAAAAGACTGTTACTACATAGGACAAATAAGCATGTTAACTAGTCAATTTGATTTCTTCTCTAGCTTAACATAGGTAAATAGTTAACCCCCACCCCCATGTCTATTCCTTGGAAAGGAACTGAGTAAAGCACTAAGATTATTTGTTTTACTGCAATCAAATCAACAAAGTTTTGACATGGAACCAATTTCATACCAAGTCTTTTCTCCAAATATTTGCTCTAATGGGATTTTACTTGCACTATAAAATTACTCGTTTCCCACAAGTAGATTTCATAACATTCAATTCTGCAGACATGAAATCGGAGATAAATACTATTCCCGGATGCTAAATACTCATACTATCATATTGCAGATCAATACTACAGCAGCGTTCTTAACAAATCGTGGTGTGATTCATGAGTTTATGGGTCAACCACAGAATGCAATGAAAGACTATCAGGCGGCAGTTTCCCTAGACCCCAAGTACTCGCTGGCTTACTTTAATGCCGGAAATATCTACTTTCGTCACAGGCAATTTTCTCAGGTAAAGTAAGTTTTCCTTACCATTTTCTTTTTGTTTTGTGTGGGACTGGGGATTGAACCCAGGGGCATACTACCTCTGACTTCCACCCCCAGCCACATTTTACTTTTTTAAAAAATTTGAATAGAATCTCACTAAGTTGCTGAGTCTGGTTGTGAACCTGTGATCCTCTGGTTTCAGCCTCCCAAGTACTGAGATTACAAGCATGCCCTACCACACTGGGCTGTGACCATTTACTTTGTTCTATATTGTTTCAAAATTCAATCCTTACAACTCGGGCTAATAAATCATTAGGTCCTCTTTTTTTTTTTTTTTTTTTTTTTAATAATGCTCTCTTTCATTAGAATGTTTGCAATTACCCATTTGATGTTTATACATGTATGGATTTATTCTCCTGGATACCATTAATCATTCCACACTTGTCCAGAAAACAATTTCTTTTGGATTTTCTCCAGGTCTGCACTGTATTCGTTGTTACCAGCTTCCAGACTACAATCCTCTGTTCTTTTCCTTTTACTTAGACATCCTTCAAGACTCTCTTTATGATGGGCTGATCCAACTCATCCTGATTTAGATCTTATCTAAAATGTAGTCACAGGAGCATTGGCTGGGAGAAGGAAACTTGAATTTAGTTCTGGTTTTGTGTGATTCCTTGATTTCTTTGTACCTAACCTTATGTTGGAAATAAAAGTGTTGGGGTACTTGGTGATATTTTCTTAAAATTTATATTACTGAAATTGTGTTGCACTTACATGATTTAAACTCTTACCTTTTTAAATTTGTCTTTTTCTTTATCTGCAACCACACTTTTGTTCTGTTCTCCTTTAATTTCTCTTATTGTTCTTTATCTTTTTGGGTTGGTGGCTTAATTTATTTATCATCATCTTTTCATTTATATTGTGATAACTTATAAAGATTACATATTTTTTCTTGAGTATTGTTTTGGTAATATTTTACAAATTTTTGTCTGTAATTATTTTGCTTTTTTTTTTTTTTTGCGGTACTGGGGATTGAACTCAGGGGCATTCTACCTCCGAGCTACACCCCCAGCCCTATTTTTTATTCTTTATTTTGAAGCCAAGTCTCACTAAGTTGCGGAGTGCCTCACTAGGTAGCTGAGGCTGGCTGCGAACCCGGATCCTCCGGTCTCAGCCTCCCGAATGCTGGGATTATAAGCGTACGGCACCACGCCCGGCACTGTAATTATTTTGAACTTAAGTAAAATACACATGGCAGAAAATTTACCATCTTAACCATTTTAGGTATAAAGCTTGTACAGAGCTCAGTATTGTTAAATATATCCTGGAATGTTTTTATTCATTGGTGTTTTCTCGAAATTTTGCACCTGTAATTTGTGTTTCCCTTTTGACTCAAGAAAAAAAATTAATTGTAAATTTAATCAAGTGATAGGGGTTTTATATTTTTTTACATGTCTCTAAGTGTATTTTAAAAGTATTTTGCTTGTGGTCTATTTTAGTTTTTTTGACATTTAAGAAGGTTTTTATTTTGCTCTAGTGATCACCTTTGTAAAAATATTTTAATATCATTAGTTTCTTATTTATTTAGTTGATATACTATGAACAACAAATAAAATTGCCCTGTGGTTCTTCTCCTCATCAACATAGGAGCATAAATCAATAACTCTCATCATTAAAAAAGAAAAAAGAAGCCAGGTGTAATCTCAGTACTTGGGAGGCTGAGACAGGAAGATGGCAGGTTCAAGGTCAGCCTCAGCAACTTAGTGAGACATTATTTCAAAATTAAAAAAGGAGGGGGATCTAGGGGTACAGCTCAGAGGTAGAGTGCCCTGGGTCCCATCTCTGGTACAAGAACAACAAGAAGAAGAAAAAAGAAAAAAGAAAAAAGATCTGGGTATGATGACACATGCCTTGCCTGTAATCTCAGCCACTTGGGAGGCTGAAGCAGGAGGATTATAAGTTTGAGGCCACCCTCCGTGATTTAGCTAGATCTTGTCATAAATAGATAAATAAGTAAATATTAAATTAAGTTAAAAAGCATGCTTGCCCTCACAGTCCACTCTGGCTACCTCCTCCATTTCATGACTCCTCTTCACAGAAGCATTGCATCCGTTAAACAAATGTTAAGCATTTGTCTGTGGTAGCTGTCAGTTTCTAATTAACCTCACAGGCTCTCCACAACCCTCCCTGCTTCAGCCTCTGTCTCCACGCTCCTCTGACAATGTTCTTGCAACTTTATCAAAGACCTCCATCCTGCTCTCGACCTCTTGGCCAGCACTTTCTCCTTCTTACAGCACTTTGTTCTCGAGGGAGGTGACCCCTGTCCATCCTGTTTCTCTGCATCATCCTGGCTGGATGCTCCCTTGTCAGCCTTCTCTTCTGGCACTTCCTCCGCGGTGCACTAGGGCTCCTGCCCACTTTGCTTCACCCTGCAATTGTTTTTGTGTATTGATTGCCTATCTCCTCTCTCTAATAAGATTATAGCTCTTTGAGGG